>SMSQ01006277.1:0-39275 GCA_019453375.1 Ctenoplectra terminalis
TAACGAGTTTGAAGAGTGCTACGAAAGGGAATGCAACCCGATCTTGCTAATACAGATATGTGACTGACGGAGTAACGACGTACTCTTAGTCAATTCTAGACTGATCTGGAGATCCAAAATTTTGGCTCCTTATATACCCCGAAAAAGTATTAAATTCGTAGGAGGGGGTACGTTAGACTCATACCGGGGAATGCGCTCCCCCGGCATGAGTCAACCCTTCCATGGGGCACTAGACTAAACACTACGCCGTTTCGGCTTCGTGGAGGATGCGTTCGTAACAGCACTTTTGGATGGGAAAACAGGAAAGACACGTGGCACTCAAACGATTAAAGTTATCAAGCTACTTTATACCCTTGTTTATCCAGGGTGTCCCAAAAGGTCTGTAAGTTCCTTCAAGGGGTTATTCCTGAGATGATTCTATGCAACTTTTTCCTTTGCGAAAATGTCAAATTCGGGTTTGTTAACGAGTTATTAAAGAAAAACACCGCCCAATCACAGAGCGAGAAAGACGGCCGGTTACCTGCGAGAGCGTTGTCTCTGCGCCGCATTTGACTTCAACGAATAACTTAGAATGAATCGAAATGTTGTAAATTTAATTGACATTTATAGTAAAAGCGATGCGAGATCAAATTGTCTCACATGCGAGGCTATTACGCTTCGTAATGATATTTCTGGGGTCTTTTTCAAAATTGCTGTCTTCGTACAACTGTTCAAGCCAGAAGTCAGAGTCCGAAAATTGTTTTATGGCCAGAGAAGCTGCAGGAAAATGCCAAGTATTTACAGTTAGTTCTGTACGGTTAGCATATTTTGTACCATGTCGCTTATATACATGTAAGTGACCTTTTAGGTCCATATTACTCACTTTTCAAAATGTTCTAGATAAAGCGAAAATGATAAAGATCATTACATAGAATGATAAAAGAGTGATTTAAAAACATAGAAATTAGTCCAAAATGCATCTGGTGGTTCTCCTTTTTAAAAAACGACACAAAGTATGTAAGGATAATAGTAAATACAGTAGATTCTCGTACAACGCGGGGGATACATTCCGCGTAATAGGAAATCGCGTTATATAGAACATATATTATCGGACAAATTTATGCAAGTTCAAACATTTCTCTCTTATATGTTTAAATGTATATGTATATGTATTATTATTTTTTTTATAAACTGCTACTTTTTTTAAACTGTCAGCTTCACTGTTCATATATAAACAACAGGGTAAGTGTATACATTTGCTTTTCTAAACAAAAAATCAGAAATTATGTGAAAATGTTATATTTATCTCAAGCCAAAAATCTTAAGTCAAAAACTATGTGAAAATGTTAAATTTATCTTACGCGTAATACGGGACTATTTATCGCGCTGTATGAGTACTAATCCCAATTTTTTCGTCGTGTTATACGGGAGTCTATTATATAACATTAATCAATGCAAAATTCAATATTAATGAAATAATAATTAAATCATACTTTCAGTCAAATTATTATTGCAGTTGTTTTATTGCTAGGTTGAAAATTGATAGAACTAAAACACGACAGAGAACTTTCATTAAGTTTCATTGTTTTAAAAATAACGGCAAGAAATGTAAATTATCGAAGCGGCAGACAGACCGGTTATCTTAAAAGTATAATAGACCACCGATGCGCAATTAGATCGCTTTGTGCAACGAGATTATAGTTCATTCCAGAAGATCGGAAGGATTCTGTGAATATTCGAAGACATTGCTAAGACATTGCCAGACGTAGCTTCTTAGATAGTCTGAGCATCATCCTGATTCTATTAAGATGGCGGCCTAGTGGGCTTATGTTCCTCTAGTCAGCTTTGGAGTATGTACTCTATTTGCTATGCAGAGTAGTTAGCGAAGGTGATAGATATTCTACATGGTCTATTTCCAAATCTACAGCGCAGCTAGGGTACTATAAGGGTGTTTATTAAGGGTTGTTATTTCTTGTCTTACACCATAGTTTCTGCCACTCATTTCACTTCTTTTGCATTCTATTATAATATTATATTGTATCATACATTTTATAACGAATGAAAAACGGAAGGTAAAACAACTATTTCTTTATGCATTTTCTTCTTATTTTTTAATCGACAATTATCGTATAGTTTATTTGATCAATTTAAATTGATCGTGTTTAACAGAAGATTCGTACATTCATTATGAATTTATTTTACGTTTTTTTTATATGTATTTTTAACTATGTTCAAGATATTTTGTTAACATATATTTTTGCTTTTTTTTTTAGCAAGTTAAAGTTATTCGAAGTATGTTAATATTGATCTGTAATGCAATATTCTGTAACGGTTGAAGTTCGTATTGCACACTGAAAAGTTCATAAGCTTACCATCCAATTATATTGGCACCAGACTCGGAAAACTTGGAGAATTCAGAACGTTAAAACTTGATCAGAAAGTGAGAAAGAATGTACAGTAGTGAAATATCGGAAGATATCTACTTATAAGTTTCCATAGTAATTTAAATTCTTTAAAAGAATAAATGCAATAATTGACATCCATCGCTTTCAAGAAAGTTTCAGTTATATAAATTGACTTATGCACTGTTAAAATTTTCCAATTATATCTGGCTTTTATAAATTATAAAAATTTTATAATACATCAGTTTTTACAGAACAATGTATGTATTCATTACAATTTAACCTAATAAGCCGGTAAATTGTTTAATAACCACTTATTTGCAATGTAATTAAAGAATCTGTAGAACTAATTCGTTTGTATTAAACTTATCACTCTTATTTTTTATGCATGTACATATAAATTGTGAAGCGATGTAAGAAAAATTTTAGCATTGCTTGTAAAACACTTTTTATTTACTTTTCTTCTTCTTTAGAACCATGTAAAAATTTCCATTGCTCGTATATATATAGATAATATTATATGTTACTTACGTATGTAAACATTTAAATGTGTTTTCGTATTTGTTATTTTTAGTTAATCTGTATTTTAAAACTATGTTATTATTTTTCCAATACGGGATATTACAGTCGTTCACTAAAAGTTGACTTGTGTATATCTACTACGAACGAATATGTGGAGCACGAAAGTATTAATTATGAAACTCTTTACTGTTTAACACATATACATACATGTATATTTGATATAAGAAATAAACTTTCCTAAAATGCGATCGCTTTCTTTGCAGCCATTCTTCTTCACATACTTCCAAAGCTCTACTCTTTTCTTCACTCTTCCCATCCCTCATCCCCTCTATCATTCATTCTCACTCAACATACATCATTCATGCACAATAAAAACAACTTCACGGAATATAGTCGCCTGTCACGGATCGACCATTAGATATTAAGGCCCGATGCAGACCAGCGACTTTTGTCCGCACGATCTCGCTGTGATCATATATCTTTCTTTATGTTCCATGTCAAAACATCGAAGACAAACATATGATCGCAGCCAGATCGGACGGACAAAAGTCGTTCGTCTGCATCGGGCTTAACAACGACTGTATTGCCCGATAAATTGCATTCATATTCTGAAATAGCAAGCATGGAATGGACAAAACAGTCTTTAACATTCGCGTGTACGTTTAAATAGATAGATTAAAATATAAATGCATAAAAAAACATCGACAGCGAAACAACACAAAGTATGCGTTCCGTACAACCGTACTATGTGGCCGTTTTTTGACAAAGACGACCGTAATCGAAGGATTAATCAACACAAAACAGGTGTTGAAGCGATAATCATTTGTGAAATGTATGGTGAAGGGAAGGTAATTGAGAATTCATGTCATGAATTGGTTCGACATTTTAAAAACCACAATTTCAATTTCAATTTCAAAGATGAATTTTTATAATTTATAACTATTATTACAGAAAGAGGCTAATTACCCGGTGGCTGATCGTTACGAAAGGGTACGGTCGAATAAGCACGGTAAAAGTGCACCCAAACCAAATTGAACTTGGCATATACCAGTGGATAGGTCTGTTAAAGAAAACCTTTTCTGCCGTGTATTAATCCGGTATCCCGACTGTAAGGGTTAGTTAGAGGGTGAAACATAATTTACAGTTTAAGCCCCATTCTTTTGTTCTATTAAATAAAAAATTGTAAAAAAGAAACCAAGTATATCCTACCTTATTGAATACACGTATGTGAATTTTTTCAGAATTTTCTGCTGCAAAACCGAATTTTTAAAAATTAAAAATGTTTAAAAATGCTAATATTGTATTTAAATTATCAAGTTATCATTTTGATAGGTTTACAGTTTTAGTGTCTTATTATGATTATTAACGTGTAATTTTTTGAAATATTTTAAATTGGAGACCCATAGCTAAAAAAAATTAATCGATATTTCGTACAAAGGAGTAGCATAGTCATATCGATATATCTGTCCGGTCTCGTAGTCGAACGGTCAACCGTCATAAATTCATAAACCCGGATCTACCATAGCAAATTTCTCAGCCTGGTCACTTCCACCAGCTTTCCTTCCTTCTTGAGTTTTCCTGAATTTTTTCCCGTTTCTCTTAAGCTCTTTCCACCCTCGCTTTCTACTTCCACCCTCACTTTCTTCTTCCATCGCCGTTCCCTACTTCCAATTAGAGTTCTTCATTTTCGATCCCTTCCTACCTTTTCCCTTTCGACTTCCACCAATCGTGATAGAATACAAGGGTATTTTAGCACATAACATGACACACAAAAATCAGATACAAACCAGAATTATACCAAGAATCGTATACACACATCACGACATCGCAACAAGAATCGTGAAGAAACACATAGAACTGAGAAACTAGACATCACTTGTACTTCTAAATTAAATATTATATATAGGAATTCAGTGAATTCATTATTCACCAATTCACATGGTCTAAAAGAAACCACCCTTCCGGTGTTAGTTTATCGGAAGCGCAACGCGTTAGTTTATCGCTTCGCATCGTGAATCGAATGTTGTACAATATCGATAGATTTTGTTCATTAAGTAGGTGTTATATGCATTTGCAAATACATTCGCATATTTTAAAAGAGTCAATGCAATCAATGTGAAAATATCTTAGCAATTATAAATCTGAATTGGTACACTTGTATTGCTTGTATAAGTGATGTACGGCGTCAATAATAGAAGTATAATATGTCCTTACAGCTATTTTTTTAGATAGATCTTCGATCACGCCCCGCTTCCCGCCAAATTTCATACCGATCGGTCACTGTGGCCTTTCGGAAGTTTATCCCAGAAAGATTCAACTCAATCGAGTATACAATTTATTTCTTTTCCTCAAGGTCGAGAAGATTCTCAGAGAAGGCAAATGAGTTCTGTATGAACTGTTCGAAAACGCTGTTGCTACCAAAATCACAATTTAACTTTCACTACTAAATAGATACAGGTATAGATCCTTTTTGTACCGAATTGTGACTAGAAAGGAAAATATTTACCATGAAACTCTTGATCGCAAAAAAATCGTGGATAAATCCTGGTGAACGCTCAGCGTTACAATTGCAGCGAAACATTCATGGCCGCGAGTAGACATATGCTGTCGACAAATGAGACAGTTGAATGAGATTTTGGTCGTGAAATGGCTGTGTTTTGCTACAAAACGAAATAAATTGATAATTCCAGACATCGTGTTGCATTGGCGACTCGGTAAACGTTAACCTTTTTTATACCTTATAGTTTGTCTGTGCGCATGTATTTTTGACAATATTAATTAAAATTGACATAATCTTTCTAAAACTAAAGATCACTTTGTACTTTTATTGTATTTTATTGTAAAGTGTATTTCATTTTACATAAAAAAAGGATTTGTATTCGTATGATCCGTATAAAATGTATTACAAAATGAGTTACATATGAAAAGTCGAAACATCGACTCTAGCTGTTTGTAGCAAAGACCGTGATACTAAAGACCTTTTAAGTACTGAAAGGGTTAATGGAGCTGCAATCGGAAGTCCTATCATACCTGATGTACTCCTCAGTCTTGACTCCATCGGATTTCCATTTATTTCATACTATGCAACACTGTCTTTCTGGCAAATAATTTCGAAATATTAAAAAAGTTCGACAGTTCGTTAATGATATCATTCGCTTCGAAGGTAAAGATTTCTCTCAATGTGCTATCCATTTTTTGCCTGAATAGTAGCAAACAGTAATAGATGTCGGTAGATGATATTTTATATAAAAGATAAATAAATATATATATATATAAATAAATATTAATATTTAGCGGCGAAATGATGTAAAGGAAAAGGATAGGAAGCGTTTCGTCCGGGGCCTGCTAGTGGACTCGTCAGTAAGGCATCCTAGCAGGCCCGTGCCTTAGACGTGAGGGATGTTGAAGTTAGGAGAGGGATCGGTATAAGTACTAATCGTACTGTTTCCGAGGACTTGCGGGAAAGTCGGTCTTGTAGGTCCCTCTGGTGGTGGAGCGTAGGAGGGCCGCCACAAATATATATACATATTATATATATATTTATATATGAATTGTAAGATTAATTAATAATGAGTAGTAAAATTGTATTAATATAGAAAATTGATATAAAAGCAGTTGTAACTTTTGTATGCGTGTACATCTTACACAGGTTGACCTAAAAGGTCTATAAGTCCCTTTAAGGGATGATTCTTGAGACGATTTCAAGCAACTTTTTCCTTCGCGAAAATGTCAAATTTAGCTCCGTTAACGACTTAGTAACGAAAAACGCTGACCAATCACAGAGCAAGTAAAGCGGCTGGCCTCCAGCAGGAGCGTTGACACTGTGCCGCAATTATGCTTTAACGAGCAAGTCATAATGTATCGAAGCAACTGTGGATGAGTATTGAATAATTATTATTCGTACAGAAGAAATATACTGAGTTTCAATACTCGTCCGCAGTTACTTCGATACATCCTGACTTGTTCGTTGAGGCACAAGCACGGTGCGGTATCAACACTCCTGCTGGCAGGCAGCCGTCTTATTCCCTTTGTCATTGATCAGTGTTTTTTTGTTAATAACTCGTTAATAAAGCCGAATTTGACATTTTCGCGAAGGAAAAAGTTGCTTGAAATCATCTCAGAAATCGACTCTTTTGGGACACTGTATATACAGGAGTGAGGCAAAATAATGGAAACGTTGCTTATAAGTGAAGTTGTACACATTGCAATTTTATTGGTTTTGACTAGGTTATACAGGGTGTTTCGCAAAGGGTGGTTTCAAGCAAATTTTTTCTTAATAGAAAGGTCATGTTTGAGTTTAACGTATGTCGTGATCACTAATTCTGTTGTTAGTAGACTGATTGATTTTTCTTTTGTCGCATAATATGGCTCAAAGAGACCTTTAAGATGCGTCTAATGTACTTTTTATTAGTTGTTTTCCTCAAAGTTTTTCCAGTCATTTCCTGTTTTTTATACGCAAATCTATAAAGTTTTTTACATCCATATTTTAGTAGACATTAACATTAATTGAGCAGGGGTTATGAAATTCCTTTTTTTTCATTTTAATTAAAGATTATACTGAACGCATTGCAGATTTGCATAANTGAAATGGTACAGCGGAAGTAACTTGTTTCTACAGTAAATCTTTCCACAGTAAAACACATGTTAGTAGAATGTTATTAACAATTAGTTCTCTTACTCCTATAGGCTAGCAGTCCAAGTCTCCCTTACTTTTTATTTAAACGAAATTCGAGTTCTAACACTTCACGAACAGACAGTCGATGTGCTGAATAANGATGCGTCTAATGTACTTTTTATTAGTTGTTTTCCTCAAAGTTTTTCCAGTCATTTCCTGTTTTTTATACGCAAATCTATAAAGTTTTTTACATCCATATTTTAGTAGACATTAACATTAATTGAGCAGGGGTTATGAAATTCCTTTTTTTTCATTTTAATTAAAGATTATACTGAACGCATTGCAGATTTGCATAAATTTGAAATTTAAAATGAAAGTTTTTACGCTTTTTACAAAATGTAATGGTTAATTGTTTCAGAAATTGGTTTAAGTTTTCGAAAAAAATTGTATTTTCAATAATAGCTTTACCTTGTATATACCTTTCATACACGAAATGACAGGAATAAATTAATGCAAAAACTCGCACTGTTCTGTTTAATAAAAAAGAGCAATTACATTTTGTAAGTACACTGATGCACTTGTGAGAAAAAAGAAATTATACAGTTGGATTATGGAATTTGTTATGCGATACAAAATTTTTCTCTGCGAATTTTGTCTAACTTCTATTGTAGGTTGAAAAAGTTTCACCAGCTAAAGTTAAATTAGTAAGTTTCTAACTCTGTATATTATAAAATTTCTTGTATTTTCTCACACTAAGATGTATATTTTTTTTGTTAAACTTTTTGTTTTAACGAATAATTGGTAAAATTGAGGTTGGCAGAGGAGGGAGGGGCGGTATCTCCGCTGACCTTCAGCAAGTTTTAGCCGTCGTTCGTTTTTTATTAAAAAGTTATTTTATTAAAAAGGAGTTTAAAAAGTATAGCAACTATTTTAAATACTGAATGTCATAAAATAGTAAGTACACGCGTAGGTGAAGGCCATCTTCCTCCCTAATCCGAAATAATCGAACATAACCTAACATAGATAATTATCTAGAAGAAAGATCCTCAACTTCAATTTTGTATTTTATAAAACATTTTGTATTTTTTCTATTGTGTGAGTAAAATCAAAATATACTGTATAAACACTCAGTGAGGTACTGTGGTACAAATACTATGACTACAAATACTTGGACGTTGTAAATATAATAGAATTTATTTATCAAGAATCGGGGTACTATCTCTAATGTAAATATATGCGCTTTAATAAATAAATATATGACTACGTTAGCGGTTTTCATCTCAAGCTAATTTCACGAAACGGTTTGTGGATTAAGTTAATTTAGTAACATTTTTCAAGTGCCGTTTTAAACGAATCTCATTTTTTTCACTTTACACAGAATGTTCCTACGCCGCAAAACTCTTAACTCGTGTAAGTACTTTTTCCGTTACATGTGGAATTAATGGAGCGGATGGAGAGAAACTTATCTCAAGGGAAGGCGAAGAAAATGCGAGAAGTTAAAGTAAACCTCGTTGAATTCTTTGATTCATACATCAAGCGAGCCCAACAGGCACAATCTTTTCACCGATATCATGCCTCCCAAGATTAATTTTTTGTATTAGTAGCTTCCGTTTGCGACACATTAAATACATTTGTAACGCAATGAAATGCATATAAGTCACTAAATATTTTCATTAATTTACAAATTCCATGTAAACATTATCAAAGGTGGCAATTTGTACAATGTAAACACAAGTGAATAATAAGCTAAAATAACAACCTCTTAATTTCAGTTAACAGAAGGATGTAAGATATGTACAAGTTATAATATAAATTACAATAATATAGTTCAAAATACAGTTTGTAAATTATATCAAAATTTTTCGTTTATTGATTTCTCTTTGTAATGTTCTGGAACATCAATAATTTTCATTAGTTATCATATTTATGGATGTCATCAAGAATACAAATATAATTCTAATAAATCAAATTCTCACATACGAATATATTTTAAGTAAATTACTTAAGTTTACTATGCAAAATATTATGGTCATGAAATGAATATAAAAAAGAGTAATTTTAAGAATAAAGAAAGCACTCAGAAAAGAAGTATTTGATTTGCTTTCTTTATTAATTGTCGAAGCATTAAAATCCATTTATACATTATTTGTGCCATATTTATCATCCGCAACCCAGACATCCTCCGATTACGTATGATAATCTGCGATACTTTTGGCAATATTATAAATAATTATTGTATACCAAAATTTAGAATTTGAAATAGTAATGAATAGTGAAAAGACTAATAATAAATTGAAGAAATATGTTTCGAATAAAAATTCTTTCTGATAGCAGTAATTATGAAGAACATCATAAAAACTAAAATTTTTATATTTATAATAAAAGAATAGAGTTGTACAGTTAAAATGATTGTTCCGTTTCTACTTTTACGCGAAATATTCTATATTTTTTCAAGAATAACAACAAACATGATGAAACGTTCGAATTGGCGAAACTAACAATAAATTTTAAACTTTAGCTCGATAAAATACGTCTCACGATATGATTATATATTGGTGAATCTCGATTTATTGTAGCTAAATGGTGAATGACAAACTGAACGCTTTTCTGTATTGATTAATTTTACAACATTACCGACAAATTATGATGTTATAACTGTTGTTCAATTCATTATTTAATATAATTACAAACAGTGGCATTCGTGTTTACATAAGTACAGTCTTTTTATCCTTTTAACGGATATTGCTACTGTAGCGACCCTTACACTCGCCGCTAGAGAGTTCCGAACCGATACCACTTTTCCAGCAAGTGCTCATTGTCAGTCAACCACTTCGTTTCTAAATCAGTAAAGAGCATAATTGAACCAATAGTCAGAGTGTTTGTATAATGAATACATATAACAAGGAATGTACAAAATAAACATAATATATGAAATTGTCATAGTTCGAAGGAAGGCACAGTGAGCTGGAAACCTCTTTTTCGTAGCCGAAATTATTTTAACGTTATTTCAAAGGCTCCAGGTTATAGTATAGTAGGTCTTTGGTAACGTTTTGACACCAACTAGAACATTATGAAGTCAAAAATATATATTAGCATTTAAAAAATCGAGGTGCCTCCATTTTTTATAAAAAAAATTCTTTTTTAATTTTTTATATTTTTATACAAAAATGAATACTGATCAACTCTTGCCGGAAACATTTTTTTAGCAGATGATCGAACTCGCGCACTTGTCTTTTTAACCCTTTGCACTGGCGAACTTTTTTAAATTTCAAAGGACTACTGTGAAAACTTAGTGTTCTTTTGGAAAGAGAAACAGAAAATTACAGATGTTTACGATTTTTTATTTACTTAGTTAATTTACTTCATTTTAAAACAAAAAAAGCGTTTGAATTCAAAACCTAATCTCTGAAGAAAATTATGTATGTCGCCATAGCGGCGTCAGTCGAGTGCAAAGAGTTAATAAACCCCGCAGATTTTCCATGGGTTTAAGATTGAAACTTTGTGCAAGTCAATTCAAAACCGAAAATGTGTGACTTTTTAACCAACTTTGCACGCTTTTGATCGTATTTTTTAGATCTCGATCGTAGAAAGTGACATTCTCCGGGAAACGTGTGACACGAATAGTCTTTTGAAATTCTACTCGGTGTTCACACAATACTCGTATCAATATTATATAAACTAAAACTAGTGATATATGTATGTATTAAACTGTTTTTCGCGCAACATATTATTTACGACGGTAAATAATGGTTTACGCGAGATTTCCCAACATTTGTTCAGTTTTGCTCCTTATTGTATATCGATTCTATCAACCTTCGATATCTTCTCGTCTAAGTCACGGTTTACTGGCAGACCCCGGACGAAACGCCTTTCCTTTCCTTTTCTTATCGTCCTCTCTTTCTTCAGCACCACATCTCTTACACTAGACGAGACCGGGGCTGATAGACCAGTTTTCAATGTTGCATTTTAAATAAATTATGTAGACGATATATTATGATAACGGTTATTATATCTTGTAAGATATACATTTGGCTACCTGATGAAATTATAAAAATTGACTTAATGTGATAAAAATTAAGGTATTTTAATGTTTTTTGTGAAACCTTCCATACTCGTCAACCAGACGAGCATGGAATAGATTGACTATGGGTAAAATGACCTAAGAAAATGTTGTTACCAACTTCTTTTAATGGTAATAAAACAACGCAATGTCAAGAAAATTATATTATTATAGAATATTAACTTTTTCTCATATTTTAATAACAAAGAAGAAAAATAATAATAACAGAAATTATAATATATTTATGATAATTAAATTTAAACAAAACAAAAATTGGTTTCCTAAGGATAAAATAACAATTTAATAGTATATTCATACACAAAGTTTCTTGTTTCATAAGGGGAATACCCATAACAAATAGCAGCAGTTTTTTATGTAGTCAGCGGAAGCTTTTTCTTCTTTATCAGTTAAAAATCTGTCTATTTCTTTGATATCCAATTATAACCTTTTGTATATATTAATCTTTAGTAATGAAAAGTTAGTATAAATTTATATCAATGGAGTTGGTTGAACGCTTAGTCATGTAACCCCAAACGTTATCAATCAACCAACCCCAAACTATCATTTTGACTTCAATATTCTACATAATCTTAATTATTGATATATACAGAAATACCGGTTTAATACGTTGTTTATCGAACAGATTAAAAAATATTCATTTAACATTTATGTGGGACAGTTAACACTTTCTACTATTTATCTCTATTCGCTGTATTTAAAAAATAAAATCCTACATTTATTCTGCGATACCTATATAAAGCAAGAGAACACAAAATCTTCAACAAAAAATATTTACTTATATAACCAATTTTTCAACAAACGCTAATAATTTGTAAACAACGAACAATTGACGCGTTGAAAATGAAATGGTACAGCGGAAGTAACTTGTTTCTACAGTAAATCTTTCCACAGTAAAACACATGTTAGTAGAATGTTATTAACAATTAGTTCTCCTACTCCTATAGGCTAGCAGTCCAAGTCTCCCTTACTTTTTATTTAAACGGAATTCGAGTTCTAACACTTCACGAACAGACAGTCGATGTGCTGAATAACATTATTATCATCGTACATTTGCCGGGAATTACTCTGGAGTGGATGTCCTCCGGAATAGAGGATAGGCTCGAGAAAATGAAGGAGAGAAGGTCGGTCTGCTGTATTTCGCTCCACATCCATTTCACGAGGAGCCACTTACCCCAAATGGTACAAAATGACGGGCAATTATTTACTACAACTGGTCGAAATAGTGAAAACTGGAAACAGCCGGTCTAATTTCATGGCAGAGTAACCATCGCGGTCGCGACCATTGAATAGAATGAAGTAGGGGAGACAAGCTGGTTTCTGCTTCTCTACAACCATTTCTACAATCTTCTATCCATTCCATCGGATTTGTGGCCGTACATAGATACCACATGAATGATGAATTTCAGTTCATTTGACGTTATATGTGTATTCTTGTACATTCTTTACGTATGAAATATTTTATCACTTACCTTTATTACTCGATAAAAAAATAAAAAAGAGAGTCTTTTATAACCCATTCGAGACGAAGAATTATTTTGAAGANACTTATATAACCAATTTTTCAACAAACGCTAATAATTTGTAAACAACGAACAATTGACGCGTTGAAAATGAAATGGTACAGCGGAAGTAACTTGTTTCTACAGTAAATCTTTCNAGTACGGTAAGAATATAACATTTGTAATAGGCTAACATTTTATGCTGCCATTGTTCATTTGTANACATTATTATCATCGTACATTTGCCGGGAATTACTCTGGAGTGGATGTCCTCCGGAATAGAGGATAGGCTCGAGAAAATGAAGGAGAGAAGGTCGGTCTGCTGTATTTCGCTCCACATCCATTTCACGAGGAGCCACTTACCCCAAATGGTACAAAATGACGGGCAATTATTTACTACAACTGGTCGAAATAGTGAAAACTGGAAACAGCCGGTCTAATTTCATGGCAGAGTAACCATCGCGGTCGCGACCATTGAATAGAATGAAGTAGGGGAGACAAGCTGGTTTCTGCTTCTCTACAACCATTTCTACAATCTTCTATCCATTCCATCGGATTTGTGGCCGTACATAGATACCACATGAATGATGAATTTCAGTTCATTTGACGTTATATGTGTATTCTTGTACATTCTTTACGTATGAAATATTTTATCACTTACCTTTATTACTCGATAAAAAAATAAAAAAGAGAGTCTTTTATAACCCATTCGAGACGAAGAATTATTTTGAAGACGATTTCCAGGCTCGGAACATTTTTTTTCCATGTCAAACAGATTAAACAGAAAAAATGTTTAAAAGGTAAGTAATACAAATTTAGTAGGTAGTATAATAATACAAATTTTAATCTTTACACACCTTTAAGCTTTACTTTATCTCAAAACGATTTTATCTTCGCGGCTACTTCTTCACAAACAACTAATAATTCAAGTTCAAGATCATTATCCACATGATGTGTAATTTGTCTCGAATGGATTAAGAGACATAATATGATAGACCATACTTTTTTTATTTAATTTTCTCAAAGTTTTAAATATATAGAATATCGTGGTAAAACGATTGTTAAAATGTTGGCATTTAGCAATGTTATTATAGCAATGTGTAGAGAGACAGATTGCATCGAAGATCTCACAAATCACACGAGGCAGAGATATTGTTTCGAAACAATTCAATACATATGATAGCTTTTTTTAAGGCAGAAAGATTATGAGACGGAGGGCAATTCGGGATCGATTGACGACTGTCCGCCTTCATTTAGACTACTCCGTGTGTGTTACGTTTAATCCTCGCGATACTCGCGAGACTGCTCTCGTCGAACTTTCGTCTATGACTACAGATTCGTACAACATTCATCCACCGATGCATTTCCCAAAGATCATGCTTTCTTGTTTCCTACCGATTTGCTCTCACTCTAAACCAAACATTCGTCGATACCATCCGGGAACAAATCACCCAACGCGACACTCGAATAGATCACGCAAATATCCACTCGAATAATCTTCCGCGCGATACTCACGCATTCCTTAGAGCTTGACTAAACTAATTAAAACTATTTATTCCGTCAGGGGAATGGCGCCAGATATGCTGCCACAACTACTATATGAATCTGAAATAGCTAATTGGTCGTTTTAACGCATTGGTCGCCACGATGGTCATATGTGACCGCAGATTGTTTCTCCTGTAGCGTCATGGTGGACATCGGTGACTCGGTAATTGTAAGAATTGCACAGTTAAACATTGACAGTGTAAGAATCGATTATTCTTTATTACTCAAAATGCGGGGTAGCGTCAGGTCCTCTTCTATGAAAATATATATTTTGCAAACTCTGGAGGCGTTCGGTGATCGACTGCTCGGCAAGGTGATCGTATAATAAGAGTCCTCCGGCCGTTTTTCCCCAAAGATCGGCTGGTGTCGTTGGAGCAGTCGCACAGCTCGTGCTGAGATTATTTAGGGTGGCCTCCAGTAGTTACGTACAAATTCTTGCCTCTCATTGCTTTCGGTTCCAACGACAGTTAAAAAATTTTGAATATCATTGGCGATTAGAGAATACTTTTAAATAAAATGTGCACTATTCGAGAATCAAAAACTTTTATTAGAAGATCAAAAATGAGAGATTAACTTTTATCAAATCTTCTATCTACCACTGTTGCGTCCTGAACCGCAGCGTCCTGAGGAGAATATGTGATTTCGGCGTGGCGGTCAACGTGTTAAAGACTTTTTCGCTATCAAAGAAAAACGGTACCTTAAAACTTTTATATTTTTCTCGAAACTGTATTTTTCGGACAGGACAACAGAAAATTTCTGTTATTGCATGTCCGATTTTTTTCAAATTTCGAGAAAATGTTTTGTGTAAAATATTATACAATGTAGCATACGATGCTTGTAATAGCTCATTTTTTAAAAACATTTAAAACTGATTTCTTTTTTTTTTTGTTTTAATAAAAGCAAGCTTTTCCACTCCAAACTGCCGTAATTTCTATGATAAACGAACATTTTGGAAGTTCATACGCTACATTTTAGATAACACATTTTTGTTGGCAAAGCAATCGGAATGTTTCGCTTCAGACGTCTCAGTCCTTTGTAACAATGGCGGCCAGTAATCGATATTCTAGGAAGTTTTGAAACAAACAAATAACTTCACCATTTTTTAATACTTCGACTTAAAAAAATTGAAACACAAGCTCAAAGTAACATTTTTGTACCTCAAAAAAAATTATAATTTTTAATCGAGTAATTATCTCTGAAAAGAACTTCGGAAACTTTATTTATTTTTATACGCCTTAGGGTGGTCTCCCCTCTTAATTATTCAATGTACAGGGTGAACTACAATACGTAATCAACTCATATTATTCTGTTGTTAATCCTATCGAAAATTTTTTTGTCCGATACAATGCGGTTCAAAGAAAGCTTTAAGATGATTATAGTAATTTTTTTTCAACCCTTTTTTTTCGAAGTTTTTTTTAATTACCTTCAGTTGTTTATACAATTTTCCAATTTATGAGTACCTTGTTTTACTGGAAAAAAAATTAAATAATTAGTCGCCCTGTTACATTTTTTGTAATTTTATGTTTTATGATTTTCAACTTAAATTGAATTAAGTTTAATGTTGTTATATTTTTTCATCCATTAAGAAGTTGTTAAATATAAATTTGTATGCATAAAACAAATATACAGTCACAGTTCACTATATTGTAGTGATCAAAACAATTTTATGTTTCAGATGATTGGAAAAATAAAATATTGTTACATATAATAATGTTTATTCGGCTTCACAGCTAAGAATAGGAGTTTGTTTACAATAACTTACATAAACTTATAATCATTTTTCTCTATAACTCTAAATAACCCTAAATATAACTGTCTCAAAAAATATTATTATATACAATAGGTATTTGAATCTTAAACTAATTAATTTCGCATGACTGAAATTCTTTTAATCTCCATCGCTTTTTGCAGGCGTATCGTTTTAATCCGTAAAATGCGACATGAAACAATTAGTTTGAGAAACATTTATTCCATTCTAAGAAATGATGTCAGTTACTGTACATATAGAAGGAAACAAGAGACGTTGATACTTTTCGTTGATCGTGTCGATCTACTGAAATAGATCTGATATCTTCTCATCTGGTGAAATTCCAGAGCATGGGGTCAATCGGTATAACCTTGTAAGAATTAGCGTGATGCTTGGTGTGTTGTAGCGTAAGCATGGTTATACGATTCGGGTACAGCAAGGATTCAGGTTAAAGGGGTAGAGAAGGTTTTCGATGCTTTGCTTTGCATACTAAGCCACGTAATATCCTTTGTATTATACCCAACCCTCTTCGTTTCCCTATACTCGTCCACTCTCGTGAACACCAACGGCGAATCTACATATGGATCCGCGGTGTGTTACAATCGTATGGCGGGTTATCGCAATTTGCATCTCGTGTGGTAATGAGTTGGTAAGGATTTAGCGTTATGGTAGAACGTAGAATAATAGGAAAAGAGCTACAAAGAACCCCTTGCTGTTTCGTGTACACACAGTCCTCTTATCGTTTTCTAAACAGTTTCTCTGTTCTATGTAAATGAGAGAATTGTATACCGAAATTCTAGCTGCCCTTACGAATTAGAAAAAAATTGTTTTACTCATCTTAACTGGGTGGAAATAGGATTTCATGGATTTTTCTGCACCATTATTTTACTTACTTTGCTTATGAAGATAATAATAGAAAATGAAAGAATAGTGCACATATATTTTTATTTTGTAAAAAACTGATGACATTATTAATGAAATCGGTACGTAAAATAATATTTAGAAATAATTATTTATTCTATAGTAAAATATTTTAGAGTAAAAAAAAAAGAAATACTTGTATGTTAACTATTATAAAGAAAATGATAATCATTGGAGTAGTTAAGTATTAGAAAACATGTCTAATTATGTCGCTTAATATATTTTTCTAAATAATGTAGGAGAGACCTGGGTCAAAAGTAACATGACAAAAGTAAAATGACTTTTCACAGCCATAAAATAACTTTCTCTTAGTTGCTTGAAATTGTGATATACAGTGGGTGATCAAATTATTACGATCAAACGAAGGAGTTACATATTTTATATATTTAAGAATATTATGTTTTGAATAATAAGAACATGTAGGTAGCGTTTTTTGTTCTTTACACATAAACAGAGAGTTTGACTATATTTTGATTTGTTGGCGATACTATTTTACTTTGTTAAAGTACGGTAAGAAGCTAACATTTGTAATAGGCTAACATTTTATGCTGCCATTGTTCATTTGTAAGAGTGTGACTTGATACTAGTGATGTATGAAATTATGTTTATTCACTTGTATTTTCCTTGATTGTTACTTGCTTTAACCCTTTGTACTTGAAGTTTTTTTTCATTCATATTACCAGCAACTCGAAGCAGTTTCAGTGAAAAAATCATATTTATATATACGTAAATGATGTGCGCATTCAAAGGAAAGACATCATTGTATGTTATTATTTTTTTTTAATCGATTATAGATTTAAATGTTGTAGTATATAAGAAAACAAGCAACTATTACATTATTACATTGTGTAATCGTCCAAGGTGTGATCTTGAAACAATCGCCAATATGTAATCGTGGCTCCATAGCGGAGCTCTCGAGTTTGAAGACAAATTTTAAATGGCTCCGCTGCGGAGCCTCGAGTGCAAAGGGTTAACATTATTAAGTAGTGGTGTGTGTACTTATTATATTTTTGATATACATGTACTAGCTTTCAATTTAACCCTCGATGGGACCGTGTGACTTAAAAGTTACGAGCTAATGTATCTATATTTTAAAAAATTAATTTTATTTAGTTATCACTGTGCTATTAAATTTGATTACTGTATTACTGTAGCGATACTACGATCCTTCCATAGCAATTATTAGTTTAAAAATTTTCAAATAAAAGTGAAAAACTGTAATCAATCTTAGTTTTTTCTCTAATAAGCAAACAAAATTCAGGCTATAGAGGATTAATTCAACGAATCATGTTATATATCTTAACAACTTTTTAAATAATTTGCAGCATATTTAAAACCATCGTTATACATTATTAAAAACCTAAGAATAATTTTTGTACTAAAAAAGGTGTTATTTCAAGTGTACTTTCAATTCCATTCTTGCACAAAGTTTGAATAAGTAGTTATTTCCAAGTGGTCATAATAATTTGATCATCGACTGTAAATGTGTTTTATGCAAGTATCTGCTGTTTCTTTCTTTTATTCTTTAATTTGATCCTCTTAAATGTAATACTGATTGCTACTTAACATTTTCAAGGGTCTCGTTATGAAAACTTGCAACCTAAGTTTCAAAACTCGATGAGGGACGATTAATTAAGTGATAAGTAACATCACCAATCGGGATCGAAAGTAACTTTACTATCGGCACCGGTAGATGCAACTTACAGTAATTAGCTCAAAATCACACTCCCTTTGAAATAGAACTTTTTAAGAATTGGACTAAAAAACGAGTTCAGCTTTTTTAAGAAGTTAGAAGAATTAATTTACCAGATGATGTGTAAAAAAAACTTTAAGTGGTCAGAATTGCGAAGAAGATAGTAAAGGTTAGTTTTTCCAGCCTTTTCCATCTGAGTCAGTAATAAAAAATTTTTTAAATGCGTTTTATAGATGTATGTCAAATATATTCATGCTGCAAATTTCACCAAAATAGAATAACGTTATTTTGATGAAATATTTAATTTATATATGCTTAGCTTCTTTTCGGATAAACTGTTACAAATTAGTTTAATAAATGTTTTGATTTAAAAAAAAAATATTGTGTTTATCATGCTAAGTTAGAAACACGTTGATAAATTAAGAGCTGTCTCTCTATTAGATAGATTAGATTAAACGTTGATGTTAATGCATATGAGAAAACAATGGATTCAATTCGTCATTTAAATTAAAAACGTTTCACCACGCTAACTTTGAATACGCTGAATATTTTATTGTTCAAGTGCTTTGGTCTATCGCATCTTGCTTCCTATCACGATAGACCCTTTATTAACGCATGGTACAATTTAGTTGCGTGTTTCCTTTGCACGCAATGACGTACCAGTGCACACACAGCCTACCAGGTTCATTTTTTATACAGCAATTAGACGAATATCGTGAGGATAATTACATATACGCAAGATGTGGTCATTCTTATTCATGCCACTTATCAAGTTACGAACTTCCGAGTGTGTACATAAATACCACAATTTCATAGTACTGACGAAGAATGAAATTCGAATGATAAATGGTTCATACAATCGTAGCTAAATTGGGTTTTATGAAGTTATAATTATAGTGGGTGATCAAATTATTATGACCACTTCGAAATAATTATTTATTCAAACTTCGTGCAAGAATGGAGTTGAAAATACACTTGAAATAATACCTTTTCCAGTACAAAAATTATTCTTAGGTTTTTAATAATGTATAACGATGATTTTAAATTTGCTACAAATTATTTAAAAAATTGTTAAGATATATATCATGATTTGTTGAATTAAATTGAAAGCTAGTAAATGTATATCAAAAATATAATAAGTACACATACTACTACTTCATAATGTTAAAACAAGTAACGATCAAGGAAAACACAACGGAACTAAGATGATTTGATAAATGAATAAAATGTTTATTTGAAAATTTTTAAACTAATAATTGCTATGGAAGGATCGTAGTACCGCTACGGTAATACAGTAATCAAATTTGATAGCACAGTGATAACTAAATAAAATTAATTTTTTAAAATATAGATACATTAGCTCGTAACTTTTAAGTCACACGGTCCCATAGAGGGTTAAATTGAAAGCTAGTAAATGTATATCAAAAATGTAATAAGTACACACACTACTACCTAATAATGTTAAAACAAGTAACAATCAAGGAAAATACAAGTGAACAAACATAATCTCATGAATCACTAGTATCAAGTCACACTCTTACAAATGAACAATGGCAGCATAAAATGTTAGCCCATTACAAATGTTAGCTTCTTACCGTACATTAACCAAGTAAAATAGTATCGCCAACAAATCAAAACATAGTCAAACTGTCTGTCTGTGTCAAGAATAAAAAAGGGTACCTACATGTTCTTATTATTCAAGACATAATATCACCAAAAATATAAAATATGTAACTCCTTCGTCTAATAGTAATAACTTGATCACCCACTGTACATGTCAGGACATAATTGAAAGGACTTAGCTGTATTACGAGACGCGTAGTTGAAACTTTAATAATAATACTGTATCGAGCACAGAACTTTGCCTTCAAACATAACTCTAACTCTAACGACTCGCACGTGGTCATAGTGCGTTCTTTCGATCTACATGATTCACGACGCCACGGAGAGACAAGGACGGTTACCAGTTTTCGCTAACCGGCAGAGCGCGCAGCGATCATCAGTGCAGTTTAAAATATATTAATTTTGGTTGAAATAAAGATAATGTAGATAAAACAATATTGACTTTAATTAGTATATCTTTATATTTCAACTATTATTAATAAATTATTTATAAGATGACAAGCTGATAACATTTAAATTTTGTCTTATGCATTCTCTAAATATTATGCGTTTTTGATAAAAATAATTTTCTTTAAGGACAGTTAGATACTTGAAATAAATTGCGATTACTGTAAGTATATTAACCTTTTTCACTCGAGAGGCGATTGGATTAATCCTCACTCACCATTAAGATTAATGCAGCAACTCGACTGGCTACAACAGATATAACTATTTTATTTCAATATTTTGTGTATTTTTACATCATGAAAAATCTAATATTGAATCTTAAGCTTCGTAATTTTGTTTTGTGCATTTTTGTATTTTAGTTTCTCAGGACAAATGTCGTAAAAATATGTGAGACCGTCCATTTGCGATGTTGGTATTTCTTAATTAAAAAAAGAGATAAATATTTTAGTGTGTCGCGAGGTACGATTTATATACATTCTAAATTACTTATGTGTTGCTTTAATTTGCCCAGAACAACAGAAATGTAAAAAACCAACAATGCAATGGCTTCTTTCTAAAAAGTGATCCAACTATCCCAGACTTACCCTATACGCGATGAAGAAAATGAACAACGTTGAAGTACTATAAATTATCTAGTTTGCTTCCAATTGTAGTATTCGATAAATATTTTTAAAGCTTAAATACTTCTAGTTTTCTTCTTCTACGTTAGTAAGCAATGGCTTCGAGCGAAGATGGTCCTAAAAAGACGATCCTCCCTTACGGAATTTCCACCCCAGTGAGAATCTTTCCCGTCTTCGACGAAAAAATCTCAACGTCACGAAGGTCGGAAAAAGTTCAATCTTGGCGTCGTTGCTCATCGCAACAGAATTGAACCGTGTGACTGGATAAAGAAGGAAGTGCCTAGCATTCGTGCACGATGAACGAAAACGACTGTAGCATCTACAGCATTGCCAGCACTACTACCAACCCTGTCTTACCTCCAAACAAATTTAATTAAACTGGAGGTGAACAAGAAAGTGGCGTTCCCGTGGAAATTGAAATTAGACGCACGGTTCGTCGCGTTTGCTCTCATTTTTCGTTACTTAGTCGTTACATTCCTCTATTCGAGCTCTTACAATCCTACTGTTTCTATCGTATTTCCATACCTTCACAATTTTCATTTACCTATCAATATATTTTGGATGATAGTTTTTATCTGTATTATTATGTTACAAAACAGTGTAAAATACAGTGTCGATTATTTGCAAATTTGTTACGAAATTTCTGCTAGGTTTGTTTTAATGGTATCCTGAAATTAATTCTGTATAATACTTTTATCCTATTTCTCACTTAATAGTGTCAAGAATAAAAAAGGGTACCTACATGTTCTTATTATTCAAGACATAATATCACCAAAAATATAAAATATGTAACTCCTTCGTCTAATAGTAATAACTTGATCACCCACTGTACATGTCAGGACATAATTGAAAGGACTTAGCTGTATTACGAGACGCGTAGTTGAAACTTTAATAATAATACTGTATCGAGCACAGAACTTTGCCTTCAAACATAACTCTAACTCTAACGACTCGCACGTGGTCATAGTGCGTTCTTTCGATCTACATGATTCACGACGCCACGGAGAGACAAGGACGGTTACCAGTTTTCGCTAACCGGCAGAGCGCGCAGCGATCATCAGTGCAGTTTAAAATATATTAATTTTGGTTGAAATAAAGATAATGTAGATAAAACAATATTGACTTTAATTAGTATATCTTTATATTTCAACTATTATTAATAAATTATTTATAAGATGACAAGCTGATAACATTTAAATTTTGTCTTATGCATTCTCTAAATATTATGCGTTTTTGATAAAAATAATTTTCTTTAAGGACAGTTAGATACTTGAAATAAATTGCGATTACTGTAAGTATATTAAAGTAGAACGCCTGTATTTATTTATTATGTGGTTATTCGTTTCAAATATTAAAGTGTCCTAAAAAATATTGCGCAACTTCGGTCATTTTATTTAACTTATTTCTGAACCAACTATCGTCGACATATACATTAATGTATCCTCTTAAGAATTTTGTAATACTAATTACGATAGTATAGTTTTCATTTGTTTATGAATATTGTTCGTTTCGTTTCAGTAATCTGAAATTTTTAAATACGCACTATTTTCTGGAACACGTTGGTTTTAACAGTACCTATCAAATATCACACGTGAAAATATATAAACAGTATAATTAAATTTCTATTGGGTTGGCCAGAAAATCTTGTTTTTTTTTCAACGTTGCATTTATATTCCGATACATGTGAATGTACGTTACAAGGTTTGCAATCATAAATCAAATCTAAAATTCGATATTTCGATTTGTCATTTACAAATAAAACTGTAAGGATTGGTTCCCTTTGTTTCTTTTATTTAACAGAAAAGGCGTTGCATTTCACGACGGCAACGTCAGATCTCACCATTTGTTGATGACTCGATAGAAATTACAGCTTGGGTGGGAAGTATTGCGTTATCGACCATATTCACCTGACTTGGCGCCATCAGATTTTCACCTCTTTAGGTCCGGGTTAGGTTCGAGTTAGGTTCGAGAGAAATTTGAAAACTTGGTGGTCCGTGAAACCCATCTGGATGAATTGTTTTCCGAAAAAGAACGAAAAATTTTTCGTGAACAAAATAACGAAACTACCTAAAAAAGCATAAAAGTTTGACGGAAAAAATGGATAATATATTAATTCATAAAATTTTGTTTCTGTACATGAAATGTGCTTTTAAATTTTGCAACAGCATCGCTACATTGAGGAAAAAAAAGAATCGAACTTTTTGACAAATCCAATGCATTGATATTAGTAATTTAACATACTTAATGTTTTCCTGTGAAACATAGAATTTCTGTGCCATGTAACATGCTGCTAGGATCGTTGGTCGAGTAATTCAACAAGGATGTACTTTTCTTCTCCTTCGAATTCTTTCGAGTGGTGAAGAAAGCCACAATCAGTTCCTATAGCGTAACTGTCGTTACTATTGGAAGAGTTATTTTACGACTGGTACAGCGCAATCGCTCCTTTTCCTTTTCTTTCCTTTGTACGAACAAAGTGCCGAGTTCGACAGTTTTCGACTACCCGCTTTTCTTATCTGGTAGAGATTCGGTGTAAGTTGACTCTTTCGTCAGATTTGGGAAAAATGAAGCTGCAGTGTTCAAGATCAACGAAACGTATAAATGGAAGTTAAACGAGAAGGTGTAAACCACGCTCTAACGTATGTAATACGTGACATGATTTCGTTTATTCATCAGTACATAGTCGTTTTTTTATTTGATATACAGAGTGACCCAAAAAGTTTCTAAGTCCCTTTACGAGTTAATTTCTGAGGTAATTCTAAGTAACTTTTTCCTTTGCGAAAATGTCAAATTCGGCTTTATTAACGAGTTAATAACAAAAAACACTGACAAATCACAAACCGAGTAAGACGGCTGGCCGGCAGCAGGAGCGTTGATTCCGCACCGTGCTTGTGCCTTAACGAACAAGTCAGAATGTATCGAAGCGACTGCGGACGAGAGTTGAGTCTCAGTTTATTTGTTCTACACGAATAATAATTTATTTATTTGATATAACTTTTATTCAATACTCGTCAACAGTTGCTGCGA
Source organism: Ctenoplectra terminalis (assembly GCA_019453375.1). Classification (NCBI taxonomy): domain Eukaryota; kingdom Metazoa; phylum Arthropoda; class Insecta; order Hymenoptera; family Apidae; genus Ctenoplectra; species Ctenoplectra terminalis. The sequence goes on from SMSQ01006277.1 coordinate 24,719, forward strand.
TACATTCTGATTTGCTTGTTAAAGTATAAGCGCGGCACAAAGTCAAAGCTCTCGCTGGTGGCCAACTGCTTTACTCGCTTTGTAATTGGTCAGTGTTTTTCGTTAATAACTCTTTAATAAAGCTGATCTTGACATTTTCACAAACGAAAAAGTTGCTTTAAATCATCTCAGAAATCATTCCTTAAAGGAACTTACAGACCTTTTAGGACACCCTGTATAATTTGAATCAAAAGTTTAATAATTCCAAAATATTAAAATAATTGTAATTCTATAAATTACTAATAAACAAGAAAAGTATATATAATTGAGTATTTTTTGTGATACAAAAATAAACAATTTCTATATAGAGTAATGTTATTAGGTACATATATTCATACATTTAGTAATTACAAGGTTAACATGTACTATAGTAAACTTTTATTATTAGGTAACATTTGTGTTGAAAAGTGACACTAACAAGAGATGATCCCCAATCCGGAAATTCAAACAATTATAAAATTTTGGGGCTATGTAAAGCATATGTAAGTGTGTATTGTAAACATTTTTTTTTCGTTGCCTAAATGCATTCTAAGAGGATAAAACTGACACCTGAAAATTCGGCTGTTTTTAAATTTTGTATTACAACTCAGAGCTTACAAGAGATTGAAAAAAAAATTTACAAACAAAATTTTTTTTTAATAAAGATCATCTTCTGGTGAGAGATCACCTTGACATCTCTAAAACAAGTATGTTCCCTTCGATACCTACTGTGAAATTTATGCATAAAACACTTTAATAAAAAGCATACGTTAAAAGTTATTTGTGATTCACCCTATATGTATATTGCTGCGGATATTGTTCTATATAAATCGTTATTTCTTTGCCCTGTACCACTTAAAATGTAGGAAGTTATAACGCGCGTGGGTTGAAAAATTTTTTTTTTAAATTACAACAATATACTTAAACTAGTAATTACACGACTATAAACTTTAACACGGAAACTATCTCAGATATAACGAACTCGAAGTCAAGCAACAGTCAATCGTCCGAACACGGAATCCCACAATCCGACAGTCCGACAATCGATCCGTCAGCTATCCTAAAGGTCCTTATATATGTTTTTCCCCACTTTTCTTCTTCCGGATGTTGCGCCTTTAAGTTTTGTTATCTCCAAATCCGGTGTTGGATTTCACGCTCCTGAATTTTCTCTGGACGGGTGACAAAGTGTAATAGACAGCAACTTGTGAAAATTGGTTCAGCGTATATCCAGTGAATTTAGTTGCGCGTTTAAAACAGAAAGACCTAAATCCTGTCTGAAATCTCAAAGAACATCAAGTTAACCACCAGAAAGGTGATGTCGGTATCAAATGAGTCTAGTCTCAAGAGGCTCGAATGTCAAGTTACGCTAGTTTCGAGGAATGAATATTGGTCGAATTCAACCTACATTCCGAGCTAGTCCTTAATTGCAACAGAGAGAGAACTCGTATTCTAAACTTATCCTCCATACTACGATTTCACTTCGTGTGAAACGAACGTGTATTGATTAAATTCAGCTCGCTTTCAACTTTTTTTTTTAAATCATTTGCTCCAACGTTTTAAACTTATTTCAACATTTTTTTATCGTACCATCTCAAAATAATATATTTTATCCAAAAAGTATAATTAAATTAGAAGAATAATATGTAGATATAAATAAGTACGTATTAACCCTTTGGCCTATAACCACGAGTCACACTCGTGGCGCCGATTCTGGATAAAATACAGTAAAAACACACAATATTTATGATAAAGTTCAATTTTAGCTTTAACTGTAATTTAAATTTACAATATTGAAAATTAGCAAATACAAAATACGTGTATTATTTCAATACTTTGCGTTTGACAGAGTGTCAAAGACGTAAATAACTATTGCTAATATGTATGAAGATTGAAGAAATCGTAAGCCAAGGGGTTAAGTTCATTGGAAAGTTTTTTTTTTGGGCGGGGAAAGAAAAAGACAACTTTTTAACTGAAAGTTTTATTAAATTAATCTTCAGTGTAATTATTACTGTTAAATTGTAAAAAGCAAATATTTTTTCTAACACATGGATTAACCGTTCAGATCAAGAAAATTATTTTGTAACCATACCGTGGGAAGATCGACACACCTAGACACACCGCGAGCGCTTGGCTCAACCGAAAAGGACAAAATCTATCGTTAATTTTTCCAAACAATCGAACAAATTTAGTAAACATTTTCCCACTCTCGCTACATCTACACTTCCTATCCTAATTACACTGATCATAAGAATGTCATTCAAAATAGAATTAGCCAACTCCGTGCACACTAAAGCATTATCAGAAGCATAATCAGAACACACACAACATTTATAAAATACTGTAAGGTGCGGGAAAAGAGTGTTTGATATGAACGAAGTGTTAGGAAAGATTGTTTGGGTCGAGTGACAGTGTCGGGAAAAGATTAAGGTGTGTATGAATAGTGTTTGGGCTGTCGTGGTCAGCGCCAATTATCTCTTTGATAATGCGAATGAGTTTCCCATGTCACCCTAAACTCGTTCGATCCATTATCACCTTTATCTAAGTCTCAAAACCGGCACCAAGATGGCTTTCTCAAATACCACACTATCTAGGCTTCCAAATCGCTTCCAAATAGCTTTCCCAGATACCACGCTTTTCGGGCTCCTCTCCTAATAAATTCCTTTGCCTATTCGCATACAAGGGCATCCACCCCTCCAACGGGGATACAAATAAATACCGGGCCCAAAACTGGAGATGGACACTCTGTACGAAAACGCTGTCCTAGACACGATTCAATGTCTTGTTCGTAGTCTTAAATAAAGAAAATTATCTAATAAATCCTCGTTTTGAATTACCTCGACCACAGAGCCAAGTAAGGTGTGAATGAAGAGTGTTTGGTCCGAGTGACAATTTTTATCCGAATGAGAATGCGTGCGCGATAGGACTAAACGTAGAGTATGTGAATGCGTGTGTGAATCTGTGATTGAATGTAAGCGTGAGAATGACCATAAAAGCGATGGGTTTTTTGGCTAGTGTATCGAGGAGTGAGCGTCGAATATTTTTGAATAAAACTTATCAATTACTACCAAAAAACAGCACCACTTAATAATATCTCCACAATACTATGGACGAATATTCAAAAATAAACATTTTTACCCACTTAAGATATTTTTAGACATTCTGTACATCACTTAAAGACAACTCTTATTGTTAGACATTCAATCAGGCATTCACACGTTTAGAGAGTCGGGCAATCAAACACATTTTATGCAGTCCACATTGATAGTTTCCTAGAAGGGCTTGATTCAGACCGCAACCTGAATTTGAAGCCCGCATCATCCTATCGTTGCGAAATAAAACCGTTGACGCTTTGACACATAACAGTTACATCTACCTAGCAATTTATTTATTTCGTAGCTGTAGAATTTTCCATTTCCGTTTTTGTTATATACTATATATTCTTCCAATGCCTCCACAACTCGATTCTCAATATTTAATATTTTCCGCGTTAGAAAATTTAGTGAAGATCTAAATAAGTGATAATCTGACGATACGACAGCAAGGCAATATGAAGATTGAGCTATTGTTTCTTATCCTGGTTTNATATACTATATATTCTTCCAATGCCTCCACAACTCGATTCTCAATATTTAATATTTTCCGCGTTAGAAAATTTAGTGAAGACAGCAAGGCAATATGAAGATTGAGCTATTGTTTCTTATCCTGGTTTACTTAATTTTTGTGGAATCTTTAGAGATGCATACGAATAAACGTTGTGTTAGAATACTGCTTCACTCCTGTTCGCTATAACTAATCGTTTATTATTCTTTTTAATTGCTCTGTTGAGTTTATTCAATTGGTTGCAGGACTTATTAGCGATAATAGTTTTGCTAGGTTATAATAACTCATGGAATTAGTCTTTTAATATTTGATCAAATACGAAAATCATCATCAAGGTTGGAATCTCTTGATCAAAATTTTTTAAACCATATTTGCATCGTGCAAATATTGCATAGTGTAAATATTCGGCTCACAAACATGACATTTTTCAGCTGCCTCCCTTACTTTCTTCGTGTGAAACTTGTATAAAATGCACCGTTTAAGACGCACTTTATTACAGACTAATGAAATTCTCAACAGCACTTAATATTACCAGCAATATTACACTGCGTTTTTTGTTTGACAGTTACAATAAGTATTCCCTTGAGCTATCCGCGACTTATAGAAATCTCTAAATAAGGTTATAAATCCACAAGTAAAATCTAACATAACTTATCAATACAACATTCTTGATATTTGTATTAAAATTTAAACTTAAAAATTTAAACACTCTTGATATTTGTATTAAAATTTAAACTTACTTTAATAATAAAATATATGTAGTTGCACGATATAACTTTACTTGTTTTTCTTTTTATATACATGTAGGTACACATATCATAATTATTATTTATCCTTGTACAATAGTACAAACTGTTTGTATATCTTAAAATATTTTCTACGTCTTACTTCGTATAATAACGAGTTATAACTACGTTCTGCTACCTAACATTCTATATGTATATACCTATATATTAATCAAGAACAAATGTTGCTAACATACAAACTCTCCAATAAACATAAATACGTTTATGTGTAAAACATAGGCAATTATGTTGCTTTCAATATGTATTATTATTCAGTATTGTTGTGAAAAAAAAAAATGTTAAAGGAAGAACCTTTACTCTGTACTTTATTAATAAAAAAAACTAATTATATACTATGTAGATAATTTTACCTTCAAAATTAAACTCGGCTAATTGTAAGAAGTTAATTTTACAAAAAGAAAAAAATTGTTTTATTTGATGTACTGTGACAGTTAATTTGCGTTATCATTGAATACGAGAATGTTGTTATAAAGTTAAGTTGGAAGCAGTGGTGAAACTTTGGAAATGATTATCCTGAACCGGTGCAACACTGGAACTATCAAAGTAATCATAATGACTAATTCGTAATTTCTTGGAAAATTTTATACATTTCCTGTGGAACATTTTCTAAAATTATTTATAATTTTCTATTAAACATATGGTTAAACATTTGTCTCCCTTGCATTATATATTTTTTCATATAGCCTTCAATTTGATTTCTTTGGCATAAGTTAGTTTAATCGTCAGCAGTTCTGGTATTAATAGTATTGGTTATTGTTGTCGATTTCATATAAATAAAACTGCAAAAATGATAAGTATCTAGTTAATATTTATGTAATTTATAATGTTTTGTTTCTTGATGGATAAACGAAATTAAAAAAAAAATTACTTATCCGATATGTATAATTTATAATTATGTTGTTGCTTTTTTATAAATGAAAAACACGATAAAATAAAATAATAATTATTAATAATGTTATTGCTCCTTTTTAAAAATAGAAAAAGTAAATGAATGAATTAAAAATTTTATCCATAGCTGTTTTTATACGTGAAATAACTGTTAACCGATTGCTTAATTTTTTTTAATCCCGTTTGTAATTTTTACTTTAGAAGCGATTTTCATACATAAAGCGTATTCAGTCGGTGAAATTAAATTTGTCGAGCAAACTATGTACTTTATGAACCGATGAGCTGCACGTGGATTAACCTCGTTCTGTCTTTCAACGAGATTCGTGACTCAGCCTTGATCTCTTACGTTTCGTAGAATTTCAAGGATTCGCGAAGCTTGCGATCATTTCGCAACGAGTGGTTTACAGTGGTTTGATTTCAATCAAGGTAGCCAGGCTTGAATTGTTCCATCTAGCTTTATTCCACTTCACTACACGTCTCCATTAAATGTGAAACTTTACGACCTTTAAAACCTACGGCTATTCTATTTTTCCATTTCGGATAAAGTATTCCAAGATATTTCCTCGAGAATTCAGATAGCGATTTATTAAGTATCAAAACATTTGGAAAACGTTTCTACAAAGTGATAATACTGTATTGAAGGAATAATTAGTAATTAAACGAACATAAATGAGAATCTATTATTTATTTTATGTTATTGATTTATTATATAATTTCTTATTTCTTCGGTACAAATAAATATATTTTAATCGTCGGTAGTTCTAGTGTCAATGCAGCATATTAACCATTAAAACAACTTATAGTATTTTTTTGGTACAAAAATTATGATATTGTGGTATTGGTGGTGGGTGTGCTGCATTCACGTGTATTTGGTGTGTGTGGGTCAAGTGAAAATTCCGATACAAGCAGCTAGAAATCGAGACGTTATAACGAATGTGCGTTATGCGAAGAGTGGACTTTATTTTACTCATATGTGTTAAAATAAAATTCATCGGAAAATATTTGGGTGTCGCCTTCACCCTCACGGTACATCTCGAAAAAACCCAAAGGACATTAACCGGCATACCTGAAAAGGTAAACGGTAATATGCCTTTTAGATTATAAGAAACGACGGTGGCTAACTGTTCACTCAGTGGGAAGTAAGATTCGGTTTAGGAAAAACATAGGTCCTGGTTTAACTCGTGTATCCCGAAATATATTTTTAACAATTTTTTCAAATGAGACTATCTTTTTCATATCCCTCGATAATATGCATAAGTGACATCGCATGACGTATGAGTGTGTGAAGATGGACTAAACGTATGCGTATGTAGATCCTGAATAAAGAAGATACCTATAGAAAGGGCAGAGCATTGCGTAGCGTTAGAGACATGTGAGTTGTCAGTGAGTGTGTATGAACTTTTATTGATATTACTACTAGTTAGATTAATTACTATTTACTGCTCATATGTTCTGAGAGGTCTCTAGTATATTCTACCGAAAGGCCCCGATCGCCGATCGACACGAAATTTGGAAGGGTGAGAGGAGGGAAGCTGCAAACCTCAAATATAAAATTTTAGGTGCCACTAATTATTAGTTTCCAAGATATTAATAAAAAATTTTCAGTACATTCATTGAATACTGTGTATCGGACTTGACTAATAGATGGAATTCTAGAAATTCAGATGTTACTAATTAATTGCCTTCGCTGTGGTAGTATCGCTCGTTAACTATCGAGCGACCGATGACCTTATAGGGATTTCGGCCTCAGTGTTATAGGGTGTTTCATGTAAAATTTTAACGCCAGGACAGTTACGTCGTAAAATGCCCCAGATTAGGCATCCGAGAGAGCCGAGATTGTTTTACGAGCCCTCTTCGGAAAAACCTTCACACCTGGACACCACGCGCGCCTGACCGAAGCGAACGGGATCAGATACCGTTATATTTCAAACAATAGGACAAAATTTATAAACATTTTTTCACTTTCACCAAGTCGACACTTCCCACCCTCGCTACAATAGACACATCCGTAGCAAAAATCATCCAATAGAAAATACAATCTACCCACTCTGTACACACTGAAAACCCAATTACAGCAGAGACAACATTTATAAAAGACTATACACGAACACTCAAGAGACATTAAAAAATCATCAGAGTTTCAAAAACAACCATCAAAGACACTTAATCAAACATTCAAGGCATTCATCAAGCAGAGACTCTTTCGAGGCACGATCCGAATTTCATAGACACGCGTTAATAAAGCAAGCATTTTGTATATCGCGCAATCTTTACGGAATAAAACAGTGAATACAGTCGACTTAAATTTGTAAAAAGGGTTTCAGGCAAACCACAATCTCTGATTGCAAAGCCCGCGTCATTTAATCATCGCGAACCAAACCGTCGACGCTGTGATGCACAACAAGGACTATAAGTACGTTCTGGCACTGTCGGCCGTCTTACGGCGGATTGAAATTAATCCAGCCCAAACTCAATCCAAAGCTGCACGAGTAACGATATTGGGTACATTAAGTGTGCTTAATTGTTTGATAACGAGTGATTGGATTATTCGGCTATCGAAATTAAAACGTAGCTTACATTTGCGGGATACCCTATAAATATTGACATTGAAAAAGATACCGCTATGTGTCATCGACTACTCGAGAGTTGACGATCGGGATACTACCACAGCGAAGACAGTTGCATTAGTAACATATCTCTATTTCCAGCATGCCATGCATTAGTAAAGTCCGTATACCCAGTATTCAACGGGTGCTGAAAGTTTTTTATTAATANTTTCAAAAACAACCATCAAAGACACTTAATCAAACATTCAAGGCATTCATCAAGCAGAGACTCTTTCGAGGCACGATCCGAATTTCATAGACACGCGTTAATAAAGCAAGCATTTTGTATATCGCGCAATCTTTACGGAATAAAACAGTGAATACAGTCGACTTAAATTTGTAAAAAGGGTTTCAGGCAAACCACAATCTCTGATTGCAAAGCCCGCGTCATTTAATCATCGCGAACCAAACCGTCGACGCTGTGATGCACAACAAGGACTATAAGTACGTTCTGGCACTGTCGGCCGTCTTACGGCGGATTGAAATTAATCCAGCCCAAACTCAATCCAAAGCTGCACGAGTAACGATATTGGGTACATTAAGTGTGCTTAATTGTTTGATAACGAGTGATTGGATTATTCGGCTATCGAAATTAAAACGTAGCTTACATTTGCGGGATACCCTATAAATATTGACATTGAAAAAGATACCGCTATGTGTCATCGACTACTCGAGAGTTGACGATCGGGATACTACCACAGCGAAGACAGTTGCATNTCTGAATTTGAAGCCCGCATCATCCTATCGTTGCGAAATAAAACCGTTGACGCTTTGACACATAACAGTTACATCTACCTAGAAATTTATTTATTTCGTAGCTGTAGAATTTTCCATTTCCGTTTTTGTTATATACTATATATTCTTCCAATGCCTCCACAACTCGATTCTCAATATTTAATATTTTCCGCGTTAGAAAATTTAGTGAAGANGAAACCAATAATTGATCGTACTTAAAATTTTAATATTTGGAATTTATAGCCCCCCTCCTCTCACCCTTCTAAATTTCGTACCGGTCAACGACCAGGGCCTTCAGAAAGTATACCTAGCCTCGATACCATTCGTCATTTACATAAATTTGAGTTGAGTTTGGTCTAGTTTAATAAACCCTTTCACAACGGTACTCTAAAGACCGAAAGTGTTATTCGTATACAGATCAATACAGTTTTTATTAACATATCAGAAATATGGATATTAAAATGTAGGTACATTGTATATTGAATTACGATATAACACATGTAAATGAAAATAAAAATAATTCAGTGCTATAGAAACTTTAATAAATGATTACTTCATTTCTGAGGGCGTATACAGTACTGTGCAAAAGTCTTAGACCATCTACATTATTGATTTTGTAATTGTAATTAAACATATTTTAAAGAAGCATTTCTTAACATTGTTAAATTCAAATTTTTCCATATTGCCTTTCTTGTGTTGGTCATGCATAATTTTATCTGGTGAAAATATGTTTTAAAAATTCTTTAACAAGCAGAACCTTTTTTTTAATTATCTAAAAAATTTTTTAATTATCTAAAAAAAAGAAAAAAAAAANGAAATTCAAATGCTGGATTTAATGTACAGGCATATCACGTTTTAATCCTTATACGCTCCTCAGAAATAGTTACAGAAACAAGATTANGGCAGGTGGTCTAAGACTTTTGCACAGTACTGTATATACGTCTTTCGTAGCGAAAGGGTTAAATTGGTTTTATTAATTAGATTAAGTAAACTTTACGGTGACTGGCACAATACCAAAATAGTCCTATGTTCAAATTTTACGTGGAACATTATGTAGGTACTGAAGCCTACCACCCTGATAACTACTACAGCGAAGATGGTTCTATTGCTAGTATCTGGGTAGGCTAAACGATTAAAGCAGTTTTGTCCGGNCATGTAGGTACTGAAGCCTACCATCTTGATAACTACTACAGCGAAGATGGTTGTATTGCTAGTATCTGGGTAGGCTAAACGATTAAAGCAGTTTTGTCCGGGGCGTTTCATCCGGGGCCTGCTAGTGGACTCGTCAGTAAGGCATCCTAGCAAGTCCGTGCCTTAGACACGGGGATACTGAAGTTAGGAGAGGGATCGGTATAAGTACTAATCGTATTTATCGGAATCGGTATAAGTACTAATCGTACATGGTTCTCGAGGACTTGTGAGAAAGTTGGTGCTGTGGAATCCCACTGGTGGCGGAGGATAGGAGGGTCGCCACAACAGCATTCAATACATTAGTCGGGTCTATATTTGTAATATTCAATATGTGGTGCTGAAAGTTTTCTACTAAAATGGCGGAAACTAATAATTAACCGAAGCTAAAATTTTACATTTAGGGTTCATCCACTCGCTCCTCCCTCACCTCCAAATTTCATGCCGATCGGTCATCAGAGTTCTTCGGAAATTTATCCCGGAAAAATTCAACCCAATCGAGTGTACAATTTATGAAGAAGACTCGATTAATGAAAGTATCATTCCCATATCAATCAAAGTTTCACGAGGTTGGAAAGATTCCCAGGGAAAGCAAATGAGTTCCGTATGAACTATCCGAAAACACTATTGCTAACAAAATCACAGTTTATCTTTCACTATTAAATTGATACAAGCATAAATTATTTCTGTATCAAATTGTGACTAGAGAGAAAAAATAGATTTACCACGAAAATTTTTATCGCAACAAATAGGGGATAAATGATAAGATTGAAACAGTTGATTAAGATTTAAATCATCGAATTCAGTTGTTTGCTAACGCGAGTTAAACTCAAATATTTTGTATATCCAGTAAATTGATTGTAGATTGTTGCGAATTTAATTGCTTCCACCGGTAATATTGACTTTTGAAAGTCTAATTGCTTCTGATTTCGAATATTTCTGTTTGTCGACTGATTGCTAATTGATTTACTTACTTACCACTAACTTCTAGAGGTTGTTCCACCCCGCTTCTACTAACTTCTGTATCTAGAGAATGTAACTTGTTTTCCCTTTGCCGGTGCATAAAATATTCGAAACATTTTATTGAGTTGTTAAGAAAAGAAGAAGCCATTGTTTTCAGAATACCTTTTTTTTTATTTTTATACTCTTACTGTAAATTTAGTTTTCAATACATCGAGCACTATTATTATCTACGATAAAACGCCAACGATCAGGTAAGCTTAAAGTTCCATTTGTGTAGAATTCTACAGCACGAGAACTAAAAAACATTGAGACGTTTAATCGGACGTCTTTCTCGTTGATGAAGGTTTTCCCATCAAGAAATGCTGAAAGGGATCTAAACAGGTGATGGTCTGTTGGTGACATATCCGGAGAGTCCTGGTGGTTGGTAGAGTAGTCTATTTTAGCTTTAGAAATTTTTGACATGTACATACGGCTATGCGAGATTGTATATTATCGTGTAAAAAGAAAATCAACATTGCCATATTTTTCTTGAATCTGTTTGGCAAACCTCTCCAATTGGGTGCAGCATAGTTCAGCTGGTACCGTGCTATTAGCAGCCGGAAGCTCCCAATGGACAACTCTTCTTACACCTCACCATACACTAAGCCAGGGGCAGCAAACTTTTTCTCCATCAAGAGCTACAAAGTTCCCAGTACCAATTAAACTGTATCCTACTTCTGTGCAAAGCCAAAGAGGCAAGGCGGTAATCGGTGTGGCTGCGTCCGTTGTACGGATGTAAACAATTGCAAATAGCATATGCATCGAATCGTTAACGAATAACAAAGATTCAGTGCATACGAAATTACGACAGACACGACTCATTGAATACAATGTGACGTTGCTATGGCAAACAACAAACGACGAATGGTTCATTAGTCCCCACTACGTCACGGTGGAGACAAATAGGCATCAGAGACGTCATTCTTCTATGATTTAAAGGTGGGAAATCTAGATAAAGGAAAGAGCCATATATAGCTCGCGAGCCGCCACTTCGCGGTCCGCGCATTAAGCATTATTTTTGTTGACATCAACTTGCTTTTTATAGTTGGAGTTAAAACCACCGTCAATGACGTGAATAATTGACATAAGTTACCCGCTTCTCGTCACCAGTAATCAGATTCTGGGGTCATTCTGTATTTCTTTTTCATATTAATAAATATGAGCAGATGTCCATTCATATTTGGAGGTGAGTCGCTGTGTAAGCTCATGTGGTATCCATGCACTTTATCTCCACGATTTCCCAAGATTATGGTAATATTCGGTTATCGTTACATGTGAGCGATATAAATACTCCGAAAATTCCCAGGATAACTATCGTAGCTCGTCTTCTACAAGACGTTTAATTTTGTCAGTATCAATTTTGATAGGTCTACCAGGAATTGATTTATCTGTTAGATCTGATATTCATTTTTTCAATTCCTTCGCCTATGCACTGACATTTCTTGTGAACCTCTAGACTTGCTTTAACATCAGAAAGATATTCGTAATATTATTTTTTTTCTGATTGTGAAAAACATCGATCGGCCTTTATATACTTTGTTGAAAGCATTCCAGAATTTTCTTCGTACTTAAGAAAATGTACCTTTGAAAATTAAGCTCAATCGTTTCTTAACAACCAATAAAATTTTTTGTAGAAATTTCTCGAAACTCCATTACAAGTAATGATTTCCAAGAATTATAAAAAACTACTATAGTTTCTCTCTTATTCTTTAAAATATTGTACTTAAGTTCACAACACTCTTACTCGCTATTCAGGATTATAATATAACTCATATACTCTTTGTCCTTCTGTAAATTCAAGCTCATTATCTGTTTTTTCGAAATACAGTCAAGTGTAACTGAAAATTCTTCAATTCAAATGTAAAAGATAATTCTTATAAAATTTATAAAAATTAAATTCTCGATTCTTGTATTTTTCGAATATTTTAAATTCTTAGAAACAGGTTTGTAGATTATTTTAATGAAATATTTATTTCGAGAATTTGACAATGTTACAGAGGTTTAAAGGATGCGTCGTATATGTTATAAATGCATGCAAAAATTCCAGCGCATTGTTTTTCAATATAAGATTTTTCAAATTTGCAATCGTAATATATTTCGTAAAGCATTAAATCGATCGACTTGAACTTGTGCGCAAATGCTGAGAGTACGTCTTACGTCATCTAGTATTTTTGGGTCAATATTTTAAATATCTTTTTTTTTGCTTATGAAAGTTGTGAAATTGGTTTTAAATTTCAAATGCTACTTCTAATTAGAATCATTTCTTTGAGTTATCTTTTTTTGTTACAGGTAATAAGTATTAATTTTTAAATAGTTATATTATCAATAATACTTCAATACCTAAATTGAATCTGCTCTAACATTCATTTCTTATGATATACTTCAAACAAACATTATAAACAGTTAACAAATTTCTTTCATCCAGTTAATGTTTGAGTAATTAAAAATTAATTTTCCTCCTTAAAAAAATTAGAGTAGGATAATCTATCACACGTTACATAATTTCTTTCGTCTTTAAACATCACATCAAATTACAAACATCAGTAATCAAACATTATATTTTCATTGTTAACCAGAAATTAAAAATATGCATAGTAGCTACACTTTAATCTTTGCTATTTATCCATTTTTTAAATTGTAACTCTTACTTTTATTTTGCCACTCTATCGTTTATGTTAGTATTTGCAATTAAAGTTACCATTTTAAAAACCTCCTAAAAATCGAAACTGATGTTACTTATAATTACTTATATTTAAACCGTTTTAAAAAATTGCATCATCATACGTATTCAAATATTTTGTTGTGCAGAAACTTTGAAACTCGATAATGTTTGTTTGCTTCTCAATTTCGTTGGAGAGAGCAACTATTTGTCTTCGTAGCGAGATTAGAATACAATTTAATTTTCATTGTATCTCGAAATTTGCTTTCAACATATATGATATAAAAATTTGTATTCCTTAATTCTTAGGTTCTCAATTTTTATATTCAATTTTCTATAACCGTTAAGTAATAGTGTAAGGGAGGGGAAAAGAGAGAGAGAGACGGAAATACTGAAATAAACGGAAGAACGGAAGTGCGAAAGATACAGAAGACACGGAAGTCACTAACACTTTCTGAAGTCTTTGTCAGAATAATCGAGCTCTGGCGCGTGGGAATTATTTGGTTTTATTCAATAACAATAAAAAATAATAACTACCGAAGTTTAACAATACTAAAAATACTCTTAATCACTCTATATCTCTCCTCGCTGCTCTCTTGCCACACAATCTCTCGCGCCCCGAACATTCACTCGCTTAAATGTACATCCCTCAATCGCTCTATCTTTTTTCCACATACATTCCTTTTTCCCTCGCACTCAAAATCTTCGCATCCATCCCTTCCAATCACGCAGTCACGTAGACTTCATTCCCACGGCCCAGTTTCTTGGTTTCAAACATACCCTAAACATAACCCAGCCACTCTTCGCTAACATTNAGAATCATTTCTTTGAGTTATCTTTTTTTGTTACAGGTAATAAGTATTAATTTTTAAATAGTTATATTATCAATAATACTTCAATACCTAAATTGAATCTGCTCTAACATTCATTTCTTATGATATACTTCAAACAAACATTATAAACAGTTAACAAATTTCTTTCATCCAGTTAATGTTTGAGTAATTAAAAATTAATTTTCCTCCTTAAAAAAATTAGAGTAGGATAATCTATCACAC
>SMSQ01006288.1:0-52622 GCA_019453375.1 Ctenoplectra terminalis
ATTTTTGAGTACTCGCATATTTATACTTTCGAGAAGCTGTCTCGACTCGAAAAAGTTCAACCGCATCCGAGTATCGGGTATTCGAAACTGTCGAGTTTTGGCATAGTTCTATAATTTACATTTGATTTTAATTTAAAAGAGCATTAAAAAATATCTTGACAACCGATCATTTATATCGAAATATTTGTTTAGCTTGTAAACCATGGTTGTTGAACTGTATAACCTGAATTTTCTTTACTTATGACCGAAAAAATTAGAGTGGATTAGAATTTTGTACTTTAATCTCGAATCTAGGAACTAATCTTTGTTATAGATACTTCGGATAGTGTCAATACATTGATACACCAATAAAATAAAGTAGTACAGTGATAAACTAATAAAATCAAGTTTAAAGGATGTACACTATCGTTCATAAGTATCCGGACACTGATCAATTTGTCAACTTGATCAATTTCTAGCGATGGTACATAAATATTGCTAAAACATGTAAATTAATTACAATTTAATAACTGAAAGTAATATTTACTACCTTTTTGAGGAATTGAATATTTTATTATGTATATATTATATATAATATTTATTATAAATATTAAATATTTATTATATATTTATATATTTTATTATATATAATAATATTTGTAAATTGAAATTATCTATTAATAAAAATTTGCCAATAGTGTATTAAAATTAAATACTCGGTTCATAAAAGGACACTATTTGAATTAACCATGGTAGAAAAACGTCATTATTTAATCCATAGCTTAGCAATTAAATAACCCAAGTATAAAGAATTTTTCAAATAATAAAACAGTTCCATAAAATTTGACACTTATAGACTTTAATGTTATTCTTATTGCACGTTAGCTCAATAATTTATTCGCAATATTGAATTTTATCCTATCATAATATTCTGCTACGCATAGCTGTAACAATAACAATTAAATAAAATCATAAATTACATTCTGTCAAAAATAAGCAAGTGTCCGGATGCTTTTCAGCGGTAGCATAGATACATAGGTAACTTCCAAGTCATATGACGTTACAGAAAATTAAAACAATATTCATATGTTTATGCTGATTTATGGTATTGAAGCTAGAATAATTCTAAATACGTTCTGGAGAAATAAATAGGTAACTAGTTAAACAGATACATATTTAGAATTATAAAGATTTTATTAGTAATTTAACAGTGCTGTGTCCATTTTTATGGGACGTTATACGTGTTAAGGAACACTCTGTACATATTTACGAGAGTCTTGTTGCATAATGTCCTTTCTGAAACATCGATCTTCTTCCACCTGGGGAGGTCGCAAGTGGAAAGAATTAATTGCATCGTTTTATGCTTGCTGGTACGTCAGAAAGGACATCGCTCACGAGGGTTTCGTCACAAAAAATGGAACGTTAAAACAGTCTTAAATTTAATTGTAAATTATCCAATTATATGCAATTTCTGCGAATTAATCAGAAAATTAATTTTGTTAACTGTAATAAAACATGACAGAATATGAGAAATATTTACGTTTTATTAGTAAAAAATTGAAATCTAAAACAATGTAAATATTTCTCAATCTCGAAAAATATGACGTTGAGAGAAATTCGCTCGAGACGCTTCAGCAAGATATTCCAGGTGATCAGGTTTTTTCTTTACCCTGTATACACACGTCCGTCCTAAATTACTAAACATTTTTTAATAAAATTCAAACGAACTAGACTTCCAACAAGATCTTGAAAAAAAAATATAAATTAAAGTTCTCTGTGACGTAAACAATGATTATAGAATGGTAATTTTACATTATAATTATAACACAAATTTTTATATATTACAAATTTGTTAACTTTCCGATGATTTATAGATAAGATTATGCACGGTGTTCGCGGTAATTCTAAACAGACCTTTATTTATTTATAATCATAACATAAACTTTTCTATATTATAAATTTGTTAACCGTTAACTCTCTGATGACTTATAGATAAGAATATACACGGTGACCGCGATAACTCTGGACGGTCCACTATTTCTTAACGTACTACGGAAAGAAAAAAATTATTTTATGAAAATCGCACGATACAAGGGGACACATTGTTTTACGAAAATGAATTTTTGTTTAATTTACTATTTAATGAGATATGATGGTCAAGTTCGTTTTTTCAAATAGAACTATGTATTTTTCTTCAGATCATTTAATAGTCTTTCTCAATACGAGTTCATCTACCCTCCATATATGAGACTGATTTCAATTAACTTTTGAGACACTGAGCTTACAAATTTAATGATTTTTGCTGCCAGCGATTTCATCCTTTTGTGTCATATCATTTTCATAAAAGAAATTCTTTTCTGTCTACGATACGTTAAGAAATAAAGAACCTTTCAGAATTACAGCGGACACCCTGTATGTGACCGTGGCGTGCCACATATGGCACGTTCCAGTTTCCTTAACAAATAAGAATTTTAACAATAACAATTTTTTTATTGTTCTCCCATAAATGATATTCCTTTCTATGCTTAACCCTCTATAGTCCGAATTTTGCTTGCTTATCAGAGAAAGGAGCTACGATTGATTACAGTATTTTACTTTGATCGGGAAATTTTTTAAGTAATAATTGCTATAGATGGACTGTGGTATCATTATACTAATATTGTTACAAAATTTAATAGTACAGTGATAACTAAATGAAATCAATTTTTTTAAACATAAATACACGAGTATGTAACTCTCAAGTCACACGGGACAATAGAGGATTAATATATTTTTTCCAAGCGAAGAACACAAATAATATGGCAAGTTAATCGTTTAACTCTTTGCGGCACAAGACTTCAGATAATAAAATACACCTATCCCCCGATTTACACGGTACTCGGTATACACGGTTTTTAAATTTGCACCGGCACGGAACGAGAAGATCCGGGATAGTTAACGAACGTGGTGAGCCCGCGCCAAAATCTTGGCGCGGTAAAAGGCATCGCGTTATTCAACTTTTCAGACGCGCCAGCCGAGGGCAGATAGACCTTTAAGGCACAGTACATCAAGCGAACCTTCAGGTATATTTTAGAACAAATGGAAAATGATGAATCGCTCCCAATTATGGATGCTTGGAAAAAATTTACAATCTTAGATTGTGTTAAGCATATTGGAGTATCGTATACCGAAATTAAGCAATCAACGCTCAATGCCTGCTGGAAAAAATTATGGCCAGATGTAGTTGAAGGTGAAAATTCTAGATTACCATTGGAGCATGAATATTCTCAGATAATGGAGATGGCGCATACAATAGGAGGAGAAGGTTTCGAGGATTTTGCTGAGACAGATATTGTAGAACTAATGGAGGACAAAGAACTAGATGAGCATGATTCAGTGGACATGGTTAATGAAACAAATGATCGTGGCAGTGATCCTGATGAAGAAGAGTCTGAACCAGTTGCATTCACAGCAAAAGTCATCCGTGAAGGATTTGAATTAGGGCGAAAATTGGGTAATCATTTTCTACAAAATGACCCGAATGTTGAACGAGCTCTCCTATTTCAGCGAGATATTAATAAACGCTTAACTCAATACGAGGAGGTCTATAAAGATTTGATCAAAAACGAAACACAATTGTTAATTACGGATTTCACTACCAAGGTTCGCCCATCTGAAGTTGTTTCTAATTCATCTAACATCGAACTTGAATCGCATCAACCACTATCGAGTGATGAAAGTGATATCATACCAATCAGGAATAAAAGATTAAGAGTCTACGAAAGTGATAACAGTAACTAAATTTCTGGTTAAATTTTTTAATTTATATTTCTCGTTTCTATATGTAAAATGAATTACATACATATACCTTTATATTTTTGTCATTTTATAAATAGACAGTTATTTTTATGTTTTTAAGATATATTTAGTTTTATTTTACGTTGAAATAAATGACTGAATTATGCACATTTTTGTTTGTTTTCGATTTACACGGTTTTACGTATAAGAATCTACGATTTCGATTTACACGGTTTTCTAAGGAACCTATCTTCAGTGTAAATCGGGGGATAGGTGTAGATACATGTTGCATAGAAATTTGATTGCGTTTTAAATGAAACAAAATTGATATATTTTTATTAATATAGGAATCACATAATGTAAAAACATAAAAGAATAATAATAATTTAATTTGTTGTTATAGGGTGGGTTCATGAATGATACTTATTAATCCTTCGCGGACGAACGTCGCCGCTGCGGCGACATTATAATTTGGTTGCAAAGTCGAATGTCGCATCTACACCGACAGACGAATAGGAGACGCCAATGCGAAGTTTCAGCGATTATTTGTTTGTTTTCTATTTTATTTTCCGCATAATTGTTTAGATGTTTAGTTTATAATCTCGTTCCATGTAGAAATTACCCCTCCGCTTGTTACGAATCAGAGTCGAAAAAGTGCCCGTCCGCAAAGGGTTAAAACACATCCTTTTCCTTAAGTCGAAGTGGGACTAAAAATGTCCCACCATGCATTACGGTGCATCAAAAAGGTGGGACATTTTTAATCCCAGCGTGCCCCAAAGAGTTAAGTGCGAAGAAGCGCTTTCGCGCTTCTCTTGTGTTGTGCCAGAAATGTGGAGAAACTCTATCGCGTTTCTCTTTTGTTGTGCCAGAAATTTTGCGCTATATGTAAAAAAGGACTTCATGAAATTTGAGCAGCAAAACACTCTTGTAGTAAGCGAGAATGAAAAATATTTTTGTCGGTAAAAACTCTTTTTATATAATAATTAGAGTAAATTACTATCATTTTTATTATTTTCCACAAAAAAAAACTAAGCATTTTATTCCACACTTTTACCATATATAGAAGAAAATTTTTCAGCACTCAAACGGTTAATATGGGATTAAAGGCGAGCGACAGTAGTCGTAATCGTGGTTGTTATTCGTAGGCGAAATCCGTGCCTCGTCTCAATCCTTGTGGCGAGAAAGCGAAAGAAACGAGACTCGAAAGAGGCGACTCGGGAGTAACTTATCAGCCGTATGAAGGCAGGACGATAGAGGCTTTTTGCGAGGATACAGGGCGCGTTACGGCAGAAAACAAAGTAGCCACACCGTGAAATGACTCACGTATTTGGTATGCGTTGATCGTATATATGCCTATACCTGGCTCTCTCTGGACGGTATCTGTAAAAGTGCACGAATACGAGCGCACGGTCGCGCGCGAAGGCCAGCGTAAATCCGCCTTTGGACGTTTATTCGTTGCAAAGCGTTAATTTCTGTGGGTTACCACGGCCCGTCCCGACGTTACGTCCTTAAATGGCGAACAGGCGGTGGCAGCGGTTTTGTCCCTGCGCTGTTTGCATTGTTAAATATTACTAATAATCGGGCCTGGGGCGCGACGCGGCAGCGGGGGTTGCGCAATTTACGAGCTAGGAATAAATACATCGCATCGCCTACAGCCTTGGACTAACGAAGTTGCAGCCGGTGAACCAGTACTAGATCGTAAAAACGAAGACCACCGGAGGCTTTCATTTCTTGTAATGGACTGTACGATTCGTGACCATGCCTCCAACCAATTGTTCCACTCTGGAATCTTCGCTTTTTCGGAAGCGAATTTCAGAGATTCAGAAACTGGAGTTGTTTACTCCCACAGTGATCGCGGAGTCGATTATTTAGCATCAAGGATGCCAACACGATTTATAAACAATAATATAAATAATATATTTGATTCAGATAGTACAAGTTTCACAGTGTAATAGTTCACAATCGTTCTGATAGTTCTGATGCAGTTCTGGTACAGTTCTTGTTCAATTCTAGTGCAGTTCTAATGTTGTTCACAGTTCTAATGCAATTCTAATTTAATTCTTGTTCAGTTCTTGTTCCGTTCTAATTTAGTTCTAGTTCAATTCTCGTTCAATTCTAATACAATTCTAATCTTAATCGTAACAGTGACATTTCTTAACCCTTTGACTACGGTAGATTTTGAGACGCACCGGCCGTACCATACGGTAAGAATTCAGTTACGACGTACGCCGAGAACAGCGAAATTTTTTGTTAGGGGTACATTTTTGGGAAAATATATTTGAATAATCGAAAAACTGAGTTTCACTACATTGGGCCAATATTATTTATTTATTTGTATTCTGCACCGAATCGTTACTATACATATTAAAAATTTAATATTAACGTTAAGCTTAAATTTTCAGGCCGCCTATAGGCGTCCTCCGCATCAGAAAACCAAACTGCGTCGAGCGCCTTCAGGCGCCCACAGTGTCACAAGCGCAAAATTTCTAAGCGCCTTTAGGCGGCCACAGTAATCAAAGGGTTAAATACTAAACACCCTCGTTAGGCGTGTCGTCGCCAAGAGGGCGGGGGACATGCTATGTCCAATCGGTTGAAAATTCTGGTGTCAAGAGAGGTGGTCAATGTCACGCCCTCAGAGTTCGTGTGTCCGTCCTAAGTCAGGTAAGTGCAGATGTGACGGTGTCAGAAGGTCGGAGCTGAAGTGCACGTGCGTCAGTTCTTGGTGAAGATTTAGGGTACGGCACTTTCCTATCGAGCAGAAATCGACAAACACCGAAATATTCGCCGGTTTCTAGGTCGTAAACTAATAACATGCCAGATGTGAAAATGACCGTTCTCAAAAATAGTTACGCTTCGTCCGTATCATAAATTAAGTCGTTAGCTGTCCTTAACAAAACATATTCTTTCAAATTAAAATTTAATTCAATGAAAAATTTTCTATACAGATACCTTATTGGTTATGAAAATATGAAAATTTAACCAAATCATTGACAGTTTTTAAAAGCAGACTATTAAAGATGAACTAGTTAGGCTAAAGTGTGGAATGTAGCTCGGACCGCAAAGGGTTAAGGTTCAAAGACACGGACTGGTGCGAAGATCAGTACGAATCAGAAAAGAACAAGCGTCGCATCACTCGACAACACAACAAGCTTCGCACCACGCTAGATATTTCGACATAGAAACATTTCGCTGCACGTTCATTTTTCAGAACAAATAATCATCCCTATATTCTTAACGAATATAGAGAAAACACGTATTTTGCGACGTCGACAAGTTTCGTTCGGAGATTTACGACCTCCGGTGACGCGATTCACTGTTAATCCGTCGCGACGCGAATTCGTGAATTAACAGAGTTTATTTAAAAAAGTGAAATATACAGAAATAAAATAAACAGAAGTATATCAATTGACAATGGTCCGCTCGGCTTCCCTGACAGCACGTTTCCGTCCTCGCAATGTCTCTCAACAACTCCCTCAACCACACTCTACAACATATTCTGTCTTTTCATCCCTCGCTCGCCTTAATATACTGCTAGCCCCTTCTGTGGGACCTTCGACGCCGGGGTTCTTTTTCTGGGCTTGGTTTATGTCCTTATAGCTACGTTTGCTTAAAAATTACGATACTACATAAATATAGTGTGTTTTTACTATATTTTAACCATAATCACCGCCACGAGTGTGACTCGTGATTATAGGGCAAAGGGTTAACCACTTGCAATACTTAGACGAGTCTAACTCGTAATCTCAATTTCGGGCCAAACGCGAATATCGCGAGTGAGATTCGTGGTCACAATTTTCAGCCAAACGTGGATAAAGTGAGACTCGTGGTGTCAAATTTTTAGAAAAGGGCTAATGAAGATAAGGTCTAAGAGATGACCAATCTTCTTTTACAACGGGCCAGCTACAAATTTAAAAGTGTTGTGCGAGCCGCAAGTAAGAAACTTATGACAATACAAACACTGAATGATGAACTCAAATTATCTCTTTATTAAGAAAACAAACCTAGTATAAAAAGTTACAGAAATAAAACATTCATTAATAGATATCTACGATGTCTTCATCGTTTCCAAAAATTAAGTTAACACGCTTATTGTACAATGAGGCTGCGGGACACTGTAGGAATTAAAAGTCGAAATGTAAAATCTTTGAACGACCGCACGAGAAAGCATGACGGGCCGTGGATTACTCATCCCTGGCCGAAAACCTAACCAATCTCCGTTGGTCGCTACACTTTTGTCCCAGTTTTTACCCGGTTAACCAGTTAACTGTGGCGATCTCTTTCCAAAGCGCGCACCAGTGTGTGTCGCTATAATCAAGCGATGACGGTTATAATTAGCTCTCAGGAAGTTATGAATCCAACTCAAATTACTTATAATTTTTATTCGTTTGTTTTATTTCGTCTTGACTTCTAAACATTTTAAAAATATTAAAATTTACGAATATAATTTAGTTTTCGCCAAAATTACAATTTAAATATCAAATTGTAACAAAGTTTCACGCACGACGGATATAGCTGTCGTGACACAAAATTCTGCCACATCTCCATCACGGATATAGTCGTCAAACACACATAACTGGTTAAATGGTAGCGCAATAGATTAACACTTAACCCTTTCACTACGGCGCTCTAAGGACTAAAAACGCTATTGCTATATAAATCGATACAAGTTTTGTCGATATGACAAGAATATGCATATCAGAATTTAGATACATTGTGCAATGAATTATGTTACAACACATTGAATGAAAATAAAAATAATTTTATGCTATAGAAGATGTCCATGTACGGTTTTAGTAAAGGATTGTTTAATTTCTGAGACCGTATATATACGCCTTTCGTAGCGAAAGGGTTAATTTGCGAGACGATTGCACGCACGCTTGTACAGTAGGGAGATGAGAAGTTGGCCGACTACTTACAAGCTGAAGTGTTACAGGAGAAAGGGGAATCGTCCATTCGCGGCACCCGTAAAGGATAACAGCGACACTTAAATTCAGATGGATCATCATTACTGGTCGAGTAGTTGGCTATCTGAACTAGGGCATCATTGTTATTCTTTTGCTACCTACTCAGGTGCCGCCAGCGAATAATTCACCTTTCCCCTGTGACGTTTCAGTTTGTTGGTAGTCGGCCAAGCTCTCATCTCCTTACTGTACGTAACGCGGGTGACTTTGTGCACTTATAAGGAACATAATTTAACACGTTAAATACCTGCGGACCGACGCTGAAATTTCCGTTTAAGCGTCGTTGGTTTCTGAAAACTGGCAGTATCAATTTAAAAAAATAATACCTTATAATTCATTAATGGATTCTATTAAATCACATTAAACACATAGGAATATCCTTCGCAAGTAGTCAAATAAACGTCACCCGTATTGGGGTGACGCTTATTTGAAAGTTCAGAAACTTTACTGTCACCCGAATATGGGTGATGTGGCAATCAACGTGTTAACCCATTCGCTGCCAAGCCTAAATTATATGAAGTCATTCCCATTGCCATTTATATTCTGAGTGTTATTGTTTACCAAAGGCCTCAAAAATTTGCTAATTCAATAGCCTGCATGTTATAACATATTTAAAGTAGGACGAGTATACTCGTCTTGACAATGCATGACACCCTGCCAATACTCGTCCTACTTTAAATATGTTATAAATGTTCCCGGCACTGTTGGCGCCAATTGGCGTCCGAAACATATTGGATTCCCGGTACTGTAGGCGCCAATTGGCGTCCAAATCAAATTTCGCTTGTTTCGCCCGTTTTAAAATTTTTCAGTATTTTGAATATTTTAATATACTTCCTCAGAAATGCATGTCTAACGAAAAATTTCGCCGTACCCAGTGGTCGTCGCGAGTAAATTCGTACCGTACCGTACGGCCAGTGCGTGCCAAAGTTTGTCGTAGCCAAAGGGTTAATCTTTAGGTGGACTATTGAGCGATATGTAACGAATAAGTAGTCTTTTTGAGAAAAAGGTGATAAATGTATACAGTATGTTCGGTAACTGGTAGTACAAGCGAAAAGAGGGTGGTTCTACGTGAAAAAATAAGTCGAAAATATGAAATAAAAATTTTTCGTTTGAGGTTTTGTTTTGGAGAAAATCGATTTTGAATTTTCGCCTAGTATACGTGCACTTGATCATGCCTCGTTATAACGAATCTCACTGTAGATCATTTTCCATTTAGAGAAAAATGTGCAGAAGTTGTTTTAATATAGCAGAATTCTGATAATAAAAATTTCATCGGAATAATAACAGTCAGTTCGTAGATTTTTTTAAAATAATATAAAAATAATAATCATTTCAACTATCCTGCTAATATTGGAAATAATGAAAACGATTAGATTATGTAGATATGCAGTTTATTCTATACTATAAGCGAATTTTAGAAGCGTAAAGGTTTGATATAATAATATTATAGTAACTTGTAAATATATAATAACTAAATATTACACAAGTGTGATAATTGCTGTTTAAAACATCACTTAACTCGTTTCAATTGTAGAAATTAGTGCAAATATAAAACTTCAGCCGAACGAATCTTCGATTCCTAAAACAATTATTTTAATAGAAAAATTTGTTTTATACATTTTATATTATTTTATATTTAAAACATTTTACCGTTTTCTAATATATACTTGGAACCTAAATGACTAATTTCATTTTGAGTCAAAAGACTATAATAATGACCCCCATCCTTCCAATATTACTTGCTTTTTATTTTAACTATTTCGTTGATTTAATTTCTTGCTTAAACGTTATTTTAATAGAAAAATTTATTTTATTTATTTTATATTATTTTTATATTTTATATTTTTTATATTTTTTATTTTATATTTTTTTCGTTTTCCAGCAGATACTTGGAATTTAATTGAATAATTTTATTTCGAGTCAAAAGACTATAATAATGACGTACTTCCTATTCAATATTACTTGCTTTTTATTTTAGCTATTCCGTTCTTGCTTAAACGTTATTTTAATAGAAAAATTTATTTTATATATTTTATATTATTCTATATTAAAAAAATTTTACCGTTTTCCAGTACATACTTGGAACCTAAATGAATAATTTCACTTTGAGTCGAAAGACTATAATAACGACGTCCATCCTTTTCAATATTACTTGCTTTTTATTTTAGCTATTCCGTTGATTTAATTTCTTGCTTAAAACGTAACTTGTGTGCTTAAGAAAAGTTTTCATGGAAATGATTCATTCTGATAGATTTATGATTAGATGCGGGATTAGCAAGAAACAGAGATTCCGTTGTCACGTTAGAAACCCAATGGTGGCGAGAATGAGAAGTACCGCTACACGATTAATTTGCTTCCCGTTTGTCTCGGCGCTGATACGAGTAAATTGGCAAGTGTTTATAAATACCTGTAATTACGGACTATATTGAGTAAAATATATACGACACCGCGGAAAATTCTTAATTGATAGACCATAGAATTCTAAATTTCACAAATATTACTGTTATTATCATGATGAATACAATCTGACCACATAGCAGACAGTATTCTACATAACTTTTCGTAATAATATGGTTTAAATTTCGATATTATAGACCAATATTTGAAATTATGGTAGAACGTCGATTATCAGGACGTCGATTTTCCGAAACGTCGATTATCCGAATAGAGGACCAGTCACTTATACACGAAGCGTTTAATACATGAGTAGTATAAGTCAATTTTTTGCCTTATTCGGTTTAATACAACTATATTAAATAAAATGATCATGTGTCTTAATTTTTGGGGGAAAACAGCATTACTATCTTTGTATAACTTTACAGACTTGCGTGAAAGAGATGTTAGATTCCGATGTTTAGTAATTTTTTAACGATAACAAGTATTATTTTATTTACTAACCTTTCTACAGGGAATGCGTTGTCTACGCTGTCATACGCAGAATTTCATTCCAAACGAATATTGTTTTATTAGTTTCCAAAAATTGAGGAATAAGTAACATTGATCTTTTGGATACTTGTGCAGTCTATCAGCCATTGTAAATAATGGTTTCATAATGTTTCTTAATTTAATCTAAAATATGAGTATAATATATTTTAAGACAAATCATTTGAGTTACATAATTAAATATACACTACCGCTTATAAGTATCCTGACACTGATAAATTTATCAACTTGATTAGAGAATACTTTCAAATGAAATGTGTACTATTCGACAATTAAAAATTTTTATTAGATTTTTTTTTATTTTTATCAAATCTTCTATTTACCACCGTGGAGCATATGAAAAGCATATGATTTCGGCGTGGCGGTCAACATGTTAATGATCTTCAGAATTTTCTTTGAAAATGAAAATTTAATGAATGGTCTGTTTTTTATAGAAATTCTTTTAATAAGAAGTTTTAATTAAGTACAGGTAATCCTCCTATAACACGGTAGATAGGTTCCTCGAAAATGCTGTGTTGTATGAAACTGTGTTATACGAGATCCAGAGCCAGTATAAAAAAGGAGGTTACGTCCCGAAAACTTATTAAAAACAAACTTTTTTTTTTAATTCCATATAAGCAACTTAGTGTTTATTAAAAATATAAATGTATGTGTAAGACAAAACGAAAAAAAAACAAAAAATATTATTTTCATTTAATGTAACCTTAATTTAATAAATTTCTTCCTCATCGCTACTCGGTACAATTAAACGAGAACGTTTTTTCGGTTGAACGATATCACCTTCACTTTCCGAACCTTTTTCTTCATTTACATTTTTTGCACTTTCTATCCTCTTTAATAAATCCGTAATTTTGGTTTGTTTGGTGGTTCTTACAAGATCACATTATTTTAAAGTAATTTAGTTTTTAAATATGTTAAACAAGAATCTTACAAGGTCACATTATTTTAAGGTAATATTTATTATATTTATGAATGGAAAGAAAATTAAATGATTTAAATTGTGTTTTGACTAGATTATTTGATTAGGATTCAAATAATTTTATATTTTCTTTGTTTGCTGGTTCTTACAAGATCACATTATTTTAAAGTAATTTAGTTTTTAAATATGTTAAACAAGAATCTTACAAGGTCACATTATTTTAAGGTAATATTTATTATATTTATGAATGGAAAGAAAATTAAATGATTTAAATTGTGTTTTGAGTGGATTATTTGATTAGGATTCAAATAATTTTATATTTTCTTTGTTTGCTGGATCTTACAAGATCACATTATTTTAAGGTAATTTAGTTTTTAGATATGTTAAACAAGAATCTTACAAGGTCACATTATTTTAAGGTAATATTTATTATATTTATGAATGGAAAGAAAATTAAGTGATTTAAATTGTGTTTTGACTATATTATTTGATTAGGATTCAAATAATTTTATATTTTCTTTGTTTGCTGGATCTTACAAGATCACATTATTTTAAGGTAATTTAGTTTTTAAACATGTTAAACAAAAATCATGTTATCCAGTGCTGTAGAACTCCAATATTGTACAAAGATTTTCGCAATTTTCTTATCGTGTTAGAGCGAAACAGTGTTATAGGATACCGTGTTGCATTCATTTAGATGAAGAAAGGTAGATACGATATGAGAATTGGCAAGAAAGGAATTAAGAAAGAAGAATAAAGAGGTCAAGATAAAGCGCAGGAAAATATGTGTGCAAGGAAAGCGGTTGGAATGGAATGATGAGAAAAAAGGAACAAGATAAGATAAGTTAAATAGGTTAGGGTAAGTTGGATAATTTAGAATGAAAAATAAAACGGATAAGAATAAAACGGGTTTAATAAAAAAGGTTTTCGCAATTTTCTTATCGTGTTAGAGCGAAACAATGTTACAGGATGCCGTGTTGTAGGAGCGCTACCTGTATTCGGTCCAATACATCCACAATGTTTCTAAAATAAACTAGACAAAGTTTTCAACAAAATAACTGAACGTTTCTGTCTAAAAACATCATTAACCTGTTAAGTGCGGAATTTAGTTTCCGAAGGCCACCACAGGGTGCGGAGTTAAAATCAAGCGATAACGTGTATACACGTCAAACGCAAGGTAAATGGTCCTATTATAAATTTTTACAAAAAATGAGGAATGATTATATTTTTATTAGTCAGAAAAATTTATTTTACATGACGTGTATACACGTCGAACGCATTGCAGAAGAGATTCGGCCTGACGTGTATACACGTCGAACGCACTTAACACATTGACAGCCGGCCCCGCGAAAACGTGGATTTCTGAGTCTGTCGCTTGAGCGCGAAACTGTATTTTTTTCTATAATTATAAATTAAAAATTTCGATTTTGTTTCTATTTTTAATTACCGTTAATTTGTATATGACGAATATGCAAATAAAATGTTCTATTTTACGAAAATATATAATCTTTTAACACGTTGCCGCAAATGACGGCTATAGCCGTCCGATCTTTGGCGATATGTAGGCAAACGACGGCTATAGCCGTCATGCACATTTTAATCGATAAACAAAAAGAAGAGCGTTAGTACGAAGTGTTCTAACGCATACACTTGTTAATTATTGAGTAATACATCGAAAAAAAAAAGGTATAGCATGCCAGACAGCATATCAGTTGTTCTTTTATGCGTTTTCTCATGCGTTTTTCTCAATTGAAGAAAAAAATGTGTTTCTGAGAACGATCGTCAAATTAAAAGTGTGCGGCGACGTGTTAAATATTTGTTTTTGTCTATTCAGTGATCAAAAACAAGCGAATAAGGCCGGCGTTTGGGATTTAAATGGCCGATACGTTGCCGGCGCTCAGGCTTCAAATGTCCCTTAGGTCGCCGGCTGTCAATGTGTTAACAGGTTAATCGTTTGAGTGCCAAGGAGCGATTTTGCGCTTCTTCTGTTTCGTTCGAAAAGTGCCAGTGCTTTAGGCTGCGAAGCCGACAACCGCGATAACTCGGTTTCTGTCGATGCGCGACTTTAGGGTTACCATTCCATTTTAGGTAAAAATGGCTGATAAAAGAACGAATTTTAATTTCAGTCTAACATTTGAATGCAAATATTATTAAAATGTACAGAAATGACAAGCGCTATCGCGCCGCTTGGCATTTTTAGAGAAGGAATAAGACAAGCGAGAAAGCGCTCCTTGGCACTTTTGGACGGGAAAATAGGAAAGACACGTGGCACTCAAACGGTTAAGATTTAGCAGTGCCGATGCAAAGAACGTTTCCAAATCGCAGCGAGCCAACAAAAAGGTATCGCGGTGCATCGCTTGAAACAGCAACAAGGTCTACGCTCCCTATTCATTTATACGGGTCAACCAAACACCAGAACGATAACGAATAAAAAAAAAAGCAGCATCGAAAACAAAAAGGAAAAATGCAGGAAAAAAGGAATAGAATGCGAGTGAGACAATATCGCAATGGAAAAAAGCTTGGACTTGGAGACGAAGCGGAAATGAGCATCGAAACCGCGATTCGATTGGTCCCCGGTCATGAAACGTAAAATGGCATGTTTCTNCAAAAAGAAGAGCGTTAGTACGAAGTGTTCTAACGCATACACTTGTTAATTATTGAGTAATACATCGAAAAAAAAAAGGTATAGCATGCCAGACAGCATATCAGTTGTTCTTTTATGCGTTTTCTCATGCGTTTTTCTCAATTGAAGAAAAAAATGTGTTTCTGAGAACGATCGTCAAATTAAAAGTGTGCGGCGACGTGTTAAATATTTGTTTTTGTCTATTCAGTGATCAAAAACAAGCGAATAAGGCCGGCGTTTGGGATTTAAATGGCCGATACGTTGCCGGCGCTCAGGCTTCAAATGTCCCTTAGGTCGCCGGCTGTCAATGTGTTAACAGGTTAATCGTTTGAGTGCCAAGGAGCGATTTTGCGCTTCTTCTGTTTCGTTCGAAAAGTGCCAGTGCTTTAGGCTGCGAAGCCGACAACCGCGATAACTCGGTTTCTGTCGATGCGCGACTTTAGGGTTACCATTCCATTTTAGGTAAAAATGGCTGATAAAAGAACGAATTTTAATTTCAGTCTAACATTTGAATGCAAATATTATTAAAATGTACAGAAATGACAAGCGCTATCGCGCCGCTTGGCATTTTTAGAGAAGGAATAAGACAAGCGAGAAAGCGCTCCTTGGCACTTTTGGACGGGAAAATAGGAAAGACACGTGGCACTCAAACGGTTAAGATTTAGCAGTGCCGATGCAAAGAACGTTTCCAAATCGCAGCGAGCCAACAAAAAGGTATCGCGGTGCATCGCTTGAAACAGCAACAAGGTCTACGCTCCCTATTCATTTATACGGGTCAACCAAACACCAGAACGATAACGAATAAAAAAAAAAGCAGCATCGAAAACAAAAAGGAAAAATGCAGGAAAAAAGGAATAGAATGCGAGTGAGACAATATCGCAATGGAAAAAAGCTTGGACTTGGAGACGAAGCGGAAATGAGCATCGAAACCGCGATTCGATTGGTCCCCGGTCATGAAACGTAAAATGGCATGTTTCTTTGGACGAGGCGCGATCGAGCGAGGTGTCTGCAATGACGAATAATGCCCGGAGCGCAAATCAACGCTGTGAAAAACAGCGTGCGATCGGGCAAGAAGCCGCGCCCGTGTCCTGACCGATCGCGACCGCGTACGAACGCTGAATAACGTCGCTCCATGCCAGAACCGGAGGGCCGTTTTTACGGCGTCGTTGACATTTTCATTAAGTCACCTCCCTTTACAGAAATTCATGATTATTTATAGGCCAATTAATGACCACCGTGGCGCGTCCTGATCGACTCTTTTTTTGACGCCAATGTAGACCGCTGACTGAGAGCCAACGCGTGTTTTAGGTACTGATGCATGGTAAAGTGGTTTGGTTGATGAAGAACGTGAGTGCTTGTTGGTAATCACTCCGTTACTCGATGTGATTACTCGATGGTTCTAGCGATGGTTCAAGGGAAACCGTGCCTGGGTCAATATGGATCCGTATTTCTTTTTTTTTTTTTTTTTTTTTTTTTTTCTTTTTNTAGCGGGGACATTTCTAAATCGTCGTAGAAGTCCATGTCCCCGCAGCGGAAACTTTCGAAAATCGCAAAAATGACAAAACACTATCGTCCCCTATGCCTCGTGATTCAAATGTTTCGGTTGATTTACGAGATAACAATCTATGATTGTTCAGAGAAATATCCATATATTGATTTTAAATCCTGTACGGGAAAGTAACTGCNTGCCAAAGGCTGGATTTTTTTTACTAATTTGTCATTACATCAACATCACTGTGCTCGTACCTTGTCGTACCGGAACTCTTTCCGGTACTAACTTAAATAAATTGCTGGTTAAGTTTGATTATTGAGTGAATTGAATTCTTCCTCGTCGCAAACAAATAGACTCCATTGTCATTAATTTAACATTGGAGGTGCAACGCCAGTAAGTTCGTGAGATTTACGGTTGCATACGTACAGGAGATTGATCAACAATCTTTTGTACGCTCGAAACAATTGATAAGGTACAACATATTTTGCATATATCTACTTAACACGTTCCGTGCCACGTGGGGCGCATACGCCCAACACTGAACTTTCTGTTCGAGCCATTTGGAATTTTCATTGTAAACCGATGAACTTTGTAAAAACTGTACACCCTTTTCCTTATAATTATGGTCTTTGCATTATAGTACAGATTGTAAAGCATGCGTTAGAAGCAAAATTATTTAATCGTAAAGCGTCTAGCCTGAACAGAAAATGTCAAAAAATTAGAACTAGATTAAAATTAGATTAGAACGCGTCAAACATTTCCCGTATACTCGTTGCGTCTTCTAACATATTTTACTCGAATAAAAATCCGCAATCTAATTACTACCACCTTGTTTTCACCATAGCGCATTCCTTCTACAATTGCAGTACATCCATAACATTGTTGCAAAACAAGGTCGCTCCTACTACTTCTGGATAGGATTGCCTCTTTAACATGGAGAAGGCCTGCGTGCCGCAACGTCACGTCAACCACGATGCAATCAAGCTTAAGCGTGCAAATGCGACGTGCAAACAAACGCGAACTGGAACGGCAATTATTTACGTAAGCATCGGGATCGTGGGATCTCGTTGGAATGACACGTCGTTAGCTGCAGGATCGATATCCCGTTCGCCAAGAATTATTACCGCTCATTCTTGGGGCTCAACTCAAACTTTTACAAGGCCGTATTGACAAGTATATCTCGATTAATCATTCCCCAACGATTTTTGATAATTGCAAGCGGAGCTAATGGGCGATACATTAGAAGTCGGGATGGAGCAATTTGTGAATACGATTGATGAAACTACTGTTATTTGTTTTATATATCGTTGAATAATGTGTTACTTTTTTCTTTGCAGATCTCGTATGCTATTAAAGCGGTTGAAATTAATCAGCTGAAGTTTCGTTTAAGGTTTAGTTAACACGATGGTGGTTATTATCTTTCGGACTATTTTATATTAGAACTAGCGACGATTAAAGTAGTTACGGTGGGTGATCAAATTGTTATGACCACTTGGAAATAATTACTTATTCAAACTTTGAGAAAGAATGGAATTGAAAGTACAATTGAAGTAACACCTTTTTCGGTACAAAAATTATTCTTAGGTTCTTAATAATGTATAACAATGATTTTAAATCTGCTAAAAATTATTTAAAAAATTGTTAAGACATATAGTAAGCTGAAAAGTAACACTTGCTCATTTTTGACAGAATGTAATTTACGATTTTGGTATTCAATTGTTATTGTTACAGCTGTGTGTAACAACATATTATGATAGGATAAAATTGAATATTGTGAATAAATTACTGACCTAATGTGCAATAAAAATGGAATTAAAATCTATGAGTGTCAAACCTTATGGAACTATTTTATTATTTGAAATGTTCTTTATGTTTAGGTTATTTAGTTGCTAAGCTATGGATTAAATAATGACGCTCTTCTACCGTGGTTAATTTAAGCAGTGTCCTTTTACGAATCGTGTATTTCATTTTAATACACCATTGACAAATTTTTATTAATAGATAATTTCAATTTACATTGCGTCGATTTTTTAAGACGGTAGTAAATATTACCTTTAGTCATTAAATTGTCATTAAGTTACATGTTTCAGTGACATTTATGCAGCATCGCTAGAAATTGATCAAGTTGACAAATTTATCAGTGTCCGGATACTTATGAACGGTAGTGTATATTAATCAAATTATTATGACCACTTGGAAATAACTACTTATTCAAACTTTGAGCAAGAATGTAATTGAAAGTACAGTTGAAATAACACCTTTTTCGGTACAAAAATTATTCTTAGGTTTTTAATAATGTATAACAATAATTTTAAATCTGCTATAAATTATTTAAAAAATTGTTAATATATATATCATGATTCGTTGAATTAAATTTAAAGTTAGTAAATGTATATGAAAAATATAATAAGTGCACACAGTGCTATTTAACCCTCTACGGCGCCGTGTGAGTTCAGAGTTACACAGTCGTGTATTTATATTTAAAACAATTTATTTCATTCGGTTATCACTGTATTATTAAATTTTGTTCCTGTGTTAGTGTAATGATACCACAGTCCATCTATAGAAATTATTATTTTTAAAATTTTGCGATCGAAGTAAAATACTGTAATCAATCGTACTTCTTTTCTCTGATAAACAAACAAAATTCGGATTATAGAGGGTTAATAATGTTAAAATAAGTAACAATCAAGGAAAAAACAAATAAAGAAAGATAATCTCATAAATGACTAGTATCAAGTCACACTATTGCAAATGAACAACGGCAGCATAAAATGTTAGCCTATTAGAAATATACCTCTTATCGTACATTAACCAAGTAAAATAGTATCGCCAATGAATCAAAATATAGTCAAACTGTCTGTCTATGTGTCAAGAACAAAAAAAGGTATCTTGGTAATATTACCAAAAATATAAAATATGTAACTCCTTCGTCTGATCGTAATAATTTGATCACCCACTGTGGACATATTTGTATCAAAGAAACCAAAATGATAGGTGTTTGAAAAAATCCCTGTAACAACGCAACAATTCTTTGTCCATATTTTTTTACAAAAAGTCACAGAAAATCCGCAAAAATCATTGTAAATTTATGAAATTTCTATGAGAAATTACGAATCAGTCATTTTAACCTTTTAACTAGAAGAGACGAGTTAACTCGTCAAGCGAATTGCCGATATTTTGGACATAATAATTAATTTTCTTAGGAATTCTTTGCTTTATAGTGTATCATTACATTTGTAGGTAGAGAATTTCTTGGTGTGTGTGTGTGTGTGTGTGTGTGTGATTGTGAGAGAGAGAGAGAGATCCCTCATAAAACCTAGGTCTTAAGTTTTTGGCTGCACCAATACGATGAGACCTCGTTTCCAATTGGTTCGGCCTTTAGCCGGAAAATAATATAAAAGAGCCAAGGAAACATAGTTATAGTAACAGTTTTAAGTGAACCACTGTAAAAGCATTTCAATATACACTACTATTCTTACACATTTATATTAGAAAGATATTATGTCATACCTACAGTTAAGAATTAAAATCGACCTAATCTAACAATAAGTTAATTCTGCTTTACTAATTTTAATTCTGCCTATGAAGAAGTTACTGATTAAGAAATTATGCAGTAAAATGAATAGCAGTTTCGGTAGTTCTAGTGTTAACGACATACCTGTTCGATTACTTTCTTCGATTTGAAGGCTTTAAATCAAAAGTGTCCAACCTTTTAGCTTCTCTGGGTTACGTTGAAAGAAGACGAATTGTTTTGGGCCACGTATAAAATATATTAACACTAACGATGAGCAAAAAAATGTAGAATATATAGTTAACGTATTTAAGATATTTAAATTTCATTAATTAATGAATTTTTTATTATAAAAGTAAAAGACAATATAGCAATATAAAACTAGTGAGATGTTTGATATTGTTTTGGAGACAGTAATGTTTCGGTATTTAGTTCGGTATTTTTAGTCGCAATATCATAGGGTTTGTAAGTTTATAATTATTTGTTGGGTCGCAATCATAGCCGCACTGGGGCGCGGGATGGACAAACTTGCTTTAAATCGTCAGCACACAAGCACATCTTGCGTAGAACATACAAGCATCATTATACCATTTTATACATTTTCAATAATTTTATTTTTATATTATTGTTAATATTATCATTATCTTATTGTTACTAATGTCATTAAAATTATTATTATTACTAATATTATTAAAATTATCTTATTGCTAATATTAATAAAATTATTATTATTGCTAATATTATTAAAATTATCTTATTGCTAATATTAATAAAATTATTATTATTGTTAATATTATTAAAATTATTATTATCGCTAATATTATTAAAATTATTTTATTGTTAATATTATTAAAATTATCTTATTGCTAATATTAATAAAATTATTATTATTGTTAATATTATTAAAATTATTATTATTGCTAATATTATTAAAATTATCTTATTGCTAATATTAATAAAATTATTATTATTGTTAATATTATTAAAATTATTATTATCGCTAATATTATTAAAATTATTTTATTGTTAATATTATTAAAATTATTATTATTACTAATATTATTAAAATTATTATTATTTCTAATATTATTAAAATTATCTTATTGCATTGCATCTTTGTTTTATCATTCTACCGTCATTATCGATAATTTGGTTATTAGTATTATTTTTCCTCTTCCTTTTTGTTACGATTATCATGTTTAATATCATTATTATTCTTTCTTCAATGTAACTTGGAATCAGACTTTAATTGAAATGAGCTTTATACCCGTTAAAAGATAATTAAATACCTGTGTTAATTTTGCTGGTTAATTTCAAGGTTATACATATTATTTTTTGTGAGAAGAAAAGTTTGAACTGGATTTGCTTTGTACTTGTTGGTATAATTAGTCAATTTTCACAGAGTACAAATTAAGCGAACCTTTTCTTTCATGTCATTATCAGACCCTAATTAAGCTTTACCTGATTATAAGGTTACACAGAAAAATACACGTTGTCATAGTAATAAGATTTTTCAACCGACTATTGTC
Organism: Ctenoplectra terminalis; assembly: GCA_019453375.1. Taxonomy (NCBI): domain Eukaryota; kingdom Metazoa; phylum Arthropoda; class Insecta; order Hymenoptera; family Apidae; genus Ctenoplectra; species Ctenoplectra terminalis. Next base: position 21,738 of record SMSQ01006288.1, read on the forward strand.
TCAAACGAATAACAGATATTTACCTTTTCCTAGGAAGAAATGTATTTTCGCACAATTTTAAATCTGCGACATTTTCATTTGCTTTTGCAGTTATGCGTAGAAATATGACTGAGTTTAAAATTATGAGTACCAGTTTATTTTTAATACAAGCTAGAATATAACTGACTAAAAAGCAAAATTTTTCAAACATTTTTTTCTCAAAAAAGTTAAACTTCAATATTCAAATAACAGATGTACTCAGAAACTTTCTTCTCTGAGAAAAAAAGAATGCATTTCACAATTTAGCTATTCTCATTCCAAGAAATATTCCAAGAAATCTAATCTTTCATGATAATAAAAATAAAAAATTGATCTTCTGATTCATTATAAATTAGAAATTTGTTCCTTTACATGCTCTTAATTCATCCTCCATCGATCAAACAAAGAACTTAAATAATCCTTGCTTTTCTAATTTGCATCGCTCTAATTCTTCTATCCTATTAATATTACTTCATTATTCCTTCTTCTATCTATTCTAATTTTTATCACGATGCAAACAATTTCTAATAACAAAAGTAACAATAGAACATATCTTCAACGAGAAATAATACTTTTTAAATCTCTTTCGATCTTAAAAATGTAAATTCCTTTCTAAGACCTTCCTCAGACTCGTTTCGTTCATTAAAAAAAAAAGAAGAAGAAGAAAAAGCATCAGAAACGTACGGTTCGATGCTAAGCCTTTTATTCTACGCGTGCACGAGCTCGAGGCACATTAATAAAGGCCTGTACTCTCAACAGTTGTTAATTATTTGCATTACTGCGTTCATACCTTTTATTATTCTGCCTGAGCTGCCGTTCCATCCGAAACTTAATTAAATGCATTCAATTTGTTACACGTACAGGATTATTGACGGAATACTTTTGCGTGTAACTGTATGGCGTATCCAACAACGTTGAAGAGCGAAGGCGCTGACCTTCGGAAGGTCATCCGTCTTGCAGCGATGGACGATATGCTTCCGTGTGCCAGCAATGGCGGCACCACACTCTTCTTCGAGGAATATATTGACCCATGGGTGAATAAAATCATTATTCCTCGCCGTTTGACGGCCGGTTAGTTGATAGGAGCGATTAAGTTGTGAAATTATTTCGAGAAGGTCTGTTTCGTTGAATTTATGAATCGATGGGTTATTGATAACGTTGCTTATTTACGGTTGAAAAATGTAAGTATTTTATGGAAGCATGAAATGTCAATGTGAAATCACACGTTTCATGGGAACGATAATATGGACCGTTTATTTTGAAAGTGGTGTAAGTCCATTTTTGAAAAAAATGAGCTATCGCGTAATTCGTGCTTAATTTAATGTAAATTTTTTATGTACAACTAGTCCGTGTTTAATTTCTTAAAAAATTCCCATGTTTCGTACAACTTAAAATCGGTCGGCAAATGAAATTTCATAATCATCGATTGTGAAAGTGGTGTAAGTCCAATTGACAGAGGTAGAAATGGCATTGCGAAAAAAGAATTTTCTATACACACCACAGGATTATTATGATATAATAATACAATATAGAAAACATGACAAATTCATTTTATATGAAAAGAAACGAGAGAATTTCGTTTCAACGAAAAATCTTCAAAATGCGATTCAAAAACAGATAAAAAAAAACACTAATGGCGAACAGGTCAATTGGTTGCAAACATGTTGGTTGAGATTTCTCAAAAGTGCACCATATACTATTTTATATAAAACATCGATGAAGGGCGCAGAATTTAAAACTATAAATTTATTACCTACGCGTCCTGGAAGACCGGTAAAATTTGAAAAAATCGCCCTGGCGCCTTTGTACCAAAATGCCAAGCCTATTACTTATGAAAAATATAAAGACATAAAGCAGTTATTACCCTATATACCTCCGGTGCATCGTGCATATTTGGAAACACTGCCACATGCAGAGCATAAGTAAATACTATCGGTATCTTGTAATTTTGACAATGTAATTAGCGTCTAAAGTTAAATTTTATGTCTTGTCAAGCGTATTTGTAAACAAAATTGGATTAAAATGAAGTATATTTTAAGTTATATTTGATTTTTCAAAATTGAAATTAAACGATTTTTACAGTTGTCTAATTTTGAAAGTGGCGTAAGTCCATTTACAGCCTATAAATATATATTATTATAGTCTAATTCGGCTAAAACAAATTGATATAATCAAATTAAATATCGATGAAACAGTAGAAACATTGCCAGACTTCGTATAATTTGCCTAAATTTTTTAATCAACAGATACGCTAACCTTTAATTTTCTCGAAACAAGAGAAAATGGACTTACACCACTTTCAAAATAAACGGTCCATATATTAGGTTGTCCCAAAAGTTTCTTTCGTTTTATTAACCGTTTTAGTGCCACGCAGCGCAATCGCGCTGTTCGCGTACCGTGGTGAACCGTGTCGCTTTTTTTGATCACGATCGTCAATTCGATTACGCTCGGTTCAGAATGTATCTTGTCGCGAGTCTGTCAGAGTTTCCTCTCGTAATTACAAATTTTCTTTCAAATAATCGTAAACAACCTGCATAATTAGCTGTCTTTCTGATGAAACTGTTACGATTCAAAAATTGACTAACAATCTGAAGCGCGAGCACGCCGGGTGGCATATTTCGATCAAAAAAAAGAGCAGCGCGGCCGCGTCGATCGGCGTTACTCGTAGATAAATGAAGGAAGCGCTATCGCGCTTCGTGGCACAATCCGACACGGATTTTTAAAAATCCCTGGCACTATAACGGTTAAGGGAGGAACCTGGTTTACAGGCTTTAAAAATAGAGGTAACTTTACGAATTTTTAAATAAACAGGGATGCAATTGATCTTTCTAAAACCTTGGACATACTTTACTAAATCTTTCAACGATGAAATAAAATTTTTTATTCGGTCAGTTATTGTAAAATGGCGCCGTGGTGTAACCGTGACGTAAGCACCTCGTTCAGATTTGCGTGCAGTGTAGAGCCTACAATTTTTATCTAAACCAAAAAAACGAAGGAATTTATTAATCTTCAGGTTATTACGTAGTCGATGAACCAAAAAAAAAATAAATAAATAATGTAAAATTGTAAATTCTGCAGCACTTTGAACAAAAAATGAGATTGTGAAGGAAGGTTTCTCTACTTCTATGCGATAAAAATTGTTTAAATAAATTGTTTTCTACAAATGTTTTAGGTTCATTTAGGATGGTTGACAATACTTTAACTAAAAATCGTTGAACGATCTCGATTGATCAATTAGCTTTTTTGCTATCGTGCACGCCAGTTCGAAAGGAATGTGAAAATGACATTTCGAGAAAAACGCGATTAAAGTTCATGTCAGGCGCTTACTTACCTGCGGGACGTTAACTCACTAGCTATTCAATAACTTCCGTAATACTGTTAATTGGGTCATCAAATTTTACAAGTACATTCTTGAATAGTTGTACAATGGATTAAGGCGGAACAATATTTTTTCAAAAATTTTGACGTTATAAACCAGCTTCCCCCCTTAAATCTAGATTTACGGAGATTAATTGGACTATTTTAACGGGTATATTGAACTGTGCTTTTTTTGTAATAACATCAGTTCATTTTATTTGAAATTAATAGGTTTTTATTCGCACAGATTTAGTTAATATGTTTCTTGCATTCAAATTCTATTTTGAGTGTACATTTTCTACACAGATAATTATTGCACTTCAGCATGAAATCCGTCAAATTGACGGGCTCCGTAAATCTAGTGTTAATAAATAATTCTTATTGAAGTTTTTGAGTAAGAGAGCGTTAACAAAAGAGTAATTTAACAGCTTTCGAATAGTTGTAGATACTCAAAGAAAGATAAATCCAATTTTTAGTGGTCAATTATTTATTGTATACCAATACGTATAATTATAATATGTATAAATGTAGTAATAAAACGAATTTTAACAATAGAACTTAAAGATTAAAGTGTACTTATTTGTATCAAAGAAATAAAAGTTACAGGTATTTCAAAAGAATACATAATGCCAGATAAATAAATCTTTATTCATATTTTTAGCAGAAAATTATTGAAAATTCTCAAAAATACGACACAGTAAATTTTTAAATTTTCTATGAGAAACTACGAATCAGTCATTTCGATCACTTTGGTAATTCAAGTATTAAACTAGAAAACTAGAAAAAAACTAAAAAAATAAATGACTATTGCGAGTTATAAATAAAGAAGATCTGTTATTTTACTTTGTAGGATAATCTTACGTATAAACTTCTTGATTTATAGAAATAAATATTAACTTGCTGAGATCGGGCATTTAAAATAACACATCTAGACAAATTGCAAACAATTCGAATTAAAGTGAATTTATATTTCGATCTCCAAAAATTTCCACCGCAGAGCGTAAGGAAACAAACAAGTTTATAGTATTATAGAGGTTTTCCAATAATAGAGGTACCAGTTACCGTGATTCGTCTGTAATACGATGGTTCCCAACCTTCTCAACGTGCGGTCACATACGTTTGATTATAAAATATCTCTTATTTATTTATTTATCAAGGCCATATCCACTTTATGGTTATTAGTGACCACAATAATATACAATATTACATGGTTAATAGTCATACAGTTAAGATGCAATAAAAATAATATATTAGCATATTAGACATGGTAACTTTATAATATAGACAACATACATAAGAATTGATAATAAGGTGATATACATTTACAGTAACAATAGGTATAAGTGTTTATTTACATTTTATCGTGTAAATTAATGTCTTTAAGAAAAAGTAATAGGTTTCTACATAATAACTAATCATTAACCCTTTCAATGTCGAATGACAATATTTCGTTGTTGGTAATATTCGCGAAAAGTGCCGAGGACGATTCATTGCACACGAGAGTACCGGATTATCCGCGTTGCAAGAGAACTGTCTCTCAAAATGAAATGATACGAAGCTATAAATGGTTAAATTTCTTCTTAAAAATGTCATTTCAGTTCTTCTTAGCACTTTTCTCGAATTATAAAAATTGTTTATGGTTTAAAGCTTGTATTATATTTCGCGACCGATGCATCGACAAGATTGCATCGAAATGACTGTATCGACAAGGCTTAACCCTTTAATAGAGAGTGTGGTTTATAAACCACATTAATTTTATATTACTGAAGTAATATTCTATTTTAAAAGATTTTTTTTATTGTATTTATTTTATTTTTATTTTAGTGGTATCTAAACCACAGCCGCTATTTGTTGTTTATATACCACACCCGCATCTGACTATAATTTTAATATCTGGTTTATAAACCGTACCTGCAGTTATAGGGTTAAACATACGCAGCCGAAAAATATTAATCCTATAGATTATTTTAATTAATTTTTTACGTATGAATTTCTGAATGAGTTGATATTTATCTGTTTTGTTACAAATAATTAAATATACACTATTTACGTTTTGTACTATATATTCTATATTAAACTATGATTAAATATTATCCATTTTTTGTCATAATTTTAAATAAACCTTATTAGTGCAATATTCAATAAATATTGGAAATACATTTGCCATTAATTTATTTTTCCTTTATTTCGTAATATGTTTCCTTTTCAATTTCATAAATATCATTCTTACCCTTACCCACAAGGTTCGTGGAGCCGTATATATTGCAAAATAAATTGCAAAACACTAAGATAAACTTATTGTATAAAAAATGTAGTTGTATAAATTTATTATATAAAAAATGTAGTTTTATAAATTTATTGTATAAAAAATGTAATTCTATAAATTTATTGTATAAAAAATGTAGTTGTGTCCAAAACATACAGAAATCCAATGAATTTGAAAAATGTCCAAGTCCAAAGAATGGGTGATGAATGAATAATAATGAACAATAATAAAATAGTAACTAGTAATGAAATAGCGAAGACTTAAGCTCCTAGTTAAGTTTTACAACGCTTTTCCCGGTTGTTAAGTTAATAGCATGCTAAAAAAGGCAAAATAGACAAATCCTCAAAAATAGCAGCTGTCTCGTTCGTATCGTAAACTCGCGGTAGTCCGTTATTCTAACATTATCGCTCTAAAAAAAGAAACTTGCTTATCTGAAACTAAATTAACAAAAATTAATCTAACTTGGAATTTTCTTGGAGAAACGATCGAGAACCACTGGATTAAAGCTTGTTCACGCGTGTATGCGGCGAGAGTACACGCATGTACTCGCGTACTCGACTCGTGAGCGGTGTACAAACCCGAGGAATACGCACGGCATGTTTGATGACACTCGTCCCTTTGAACGGCGCGGAAAAACCGACAGGCTGCTCAGTCGCTCAGGATGTCACGCAAGTTAACACGCTTTGATAACGTCCGCATTAGCACGTTCAACCGGACGTGAATCGTCGATGATTAACGCCGCTTCTAGCCGGTTCGCGCCGCGGAAGATTAAAGATTCGCGGAAACTTTCACTCGAACGACCAATCAAAACGATGCAACGCGGTATGCGTAAAGTAATTAATGCAATGTGATTCTTGAGGCGATTGACGCGCGCTGAAGATCACTGGCAATGAAGCCGTGAGGTTTAGGCGAGTTTGAAATTAAAAGCTTCTGATGGTATTTAAAATGCGTGGATAGTAATCTCAAAAAATGTAAGGGATTTCAAGTTTACGTTGTATCTTACGGTGCTCAACCCTTATCTACCTCTTGTGTCAATTTAATACAATTTTTCACAGATGCAAGAAAACAGAGTATGTACAAGAAAGTTGCTTAATATGGGTATGGTTCCGAATATGGTGAACGTGTCTCGGGTTTTTTGTTCTCCCGGTTTTTTCATTCACCAGCTGTTCAATCAAAAATACACCTCTGATTGGCATGCGAAGTGATCCGCATCAGTGATCACCGGTACCGTGCGTTGCTCCAAAGATGACGAGTGGAAGGAATGCGGGTCTGATTGGTTACAATATAATAGATCCGCCTTATTTTAACACAATTAGCGTAAGTTCTGAATAGTTCTACTTTTTGGACAGATGCCATTGCATTTTTGGTTTTTTACATTTTTATTGTTTTGAGTAAATTAACCCTTTGCGAACGGGACGGTTCGAAGTGAACCGTACCGTGGTGCCGAGTTCCTGCCGCGATAGTCATTTAAAATTGCCAGCGCATATTTCCGCTTAACCGCGGTTTTCGTTCATAGCACTCCAACTCAAATTCTGGACATATTATATGTATATACACAGATTTTCCACAGGATAAATAAATGATACAAGAATTCTTCTGACAATGAAACGTTAGCTTCATCGATCATATTAGTGAGAAACACGTATACGCGTTTCTCGGCTCTATCAGTTGTTTTCACGGAACGCATATTTGAGTTCCTCGGCCATCGACATGCATTTAGGTGGGACACATATATGCGTTTCTCGGCTCTATCAACTGTTTTCGCCAAACGCATATACGAGTTCTTCGGCCAATTTGATGATTTGCGTAAAACGCATATATGCGGCGCTCGTCCGCAAAGGGTTAAAGCAGCTTATAAGTAATTTAACCACTTGCGGTGGAAAGACGTGCCACGCGCGTCGAGATGCTTTTGTTACCGGAACGTCAGCGACGTGTTATGCACGTCGCTGGGTGATTGTTGCAGAAAGATAAATGACGCGCGTGGCACGTCCACTGTTTTATGAAATTTTTACACTACGTGGGAGTGTAAAAAATGTCTTGTAGCGTTACACATTCCAAGTTGTTTTGAAAAGTATCACACCTTGCAAGATTATTAATAAATAAATTTAGTATCGATACACATGTAATTTTATCGTTCTGCCTCTTTATATTCTCTTCTGGAGCCCATCCGCCGAACGCTGCCTGAACGCGCAACCGAGATTTTCTTTACACCGCAAGTGGTTAAACTATATACATATAAGTAGGATTGAATGTAGGGTCACCGAAATGACTCGGAATGCGTACTTTGCCGAAAAATATGGTTTAATAGAACAGATGTAATATAAAAACAAATTACACAAAATGACGTGGCCTCGTTTTTTTATCTTCACGCTTAGCGATCACATCCCAGACTGACTTTCGCCCTTTTCTTCGCAATTTCCTCGATCGTCCGTCATCATCGTTTTCTTCTTCATACCCCCTGCCCCTGTTTACACACTCACGCACGCTTTCTTTGTTCGTTCATATATGTGGGTAGAGAATGTATTGGTGTGTGGGGGGGTGAGAGAGAGAGAGAGAGAGAAAGAAAGAGAGAGGAAAAGAGAGAGAGGAAGAGAGAGAGGAAGAGAGAGAGAGAGACCCCTGATAAAACCTAGGTCTTAAGTTTTCGGCCACACCAATACGATGGGACCTCGTTTCCAATTGGTTCGGCCTTTAGTTGGAAAATAATATAAATGAGCCGAGAAAACATAGTTTTGGATAGAGTTAGAATTACAGAGTTACAAATAGAGTTATAGAGTTTAAGTCAACCACTGTAAAAGCACTTTCAATACGCACTACTATTCCTACATATAAATCAAACTTCGCGATATATTAAAATATTTATTTCTTCCTTTAATCAGGAAATACCAACATTGCAAATAGATGGTCTCATCCGCTTGTTCGGATTAAAGCGTCCACCCATTACGAATGAGAGCGATTTTGAAAAATACCAAAAATGTAGCTTATACGAAATATAATACAAGAGAAAATTATTTGATATGTTGCTTTTTCTTAAATTTTTTGTATAAATCACAGATATTGCCGTGCTTAGAGCATCCATTAAGAAACAACGTTCACACCTTACACATTTAACCCTTTGCCTTATAACCACGAGTCACACTCGTGGCGCCGATTATGGTTAAAATACAATAAAAAGACACAATATTTACGATAAAGTTCAATTTTAACTTTAACTGTAATTTAAATTTACAAAATTGAAAATTAGCAAATACAAAATACATCTAATATTTCAATACTTTGCGTTTGACTGAGTGTCTAAGACGTGAATAACTATTGTTAATATGCATGAAGATTGAAGAAATGGTAAGCCAAGGGCATAATACAATCCTCGTTTGCCGAAGTTTCGAAATAGTTTTTTTTTTAGTTTTACTTTCTAGTATTCTAGGAACTAGTATTGTATTGTTGGGTTGGAACAAGTAAATTTTTCTCGGTTGTAAAATATAACAAAATCGTTAATGCTAGTATTGTATTCTTTAATTCCATCTCTCATGTACTCCCTCTATATTCTCTCCCAGGCTCACTCTGTCACTGTATTCTCGACTGTCCATTCTCAATCCTCGCATGCACATTTTCCCTCACTATATATTCTAACATTCTCGCTCTTTTCATTTCTTAATCTCTCTCATTCGGCCCAGGCATTCTCCGAAAATCTTCGGTCACACGATGCTCTGGTTCACTCGATCCAAACACTCTATCGCTCGGTCCGAAATACTCTTCATTCCCAGCTCACGATTCCATTCCTATAGTATGCACAAAAGTTGAGATGTAATTTATAATTTACATATGGTTTTGCGACAATTGTCGGTAGAATAAGCCGACAATAATAATAAGCCGATTTATTTGTTTTGTTTCGAGATATTAATACTGGCTAACCTCTTCTGGTGATCGAACTGCGTCGGACTTACCCTATGAGGACGGGGCACAGGTATTTTTGTTATTCGCCGAAACAATCACATCTACGAATCGAATCATATAGGCTCGCATCTCAAATGAGAAACAAACGTGAACAGACAGAGCAAGCGGTGTATGTCTCTTTCCTCTTTCCGTCCCGCTCCTCGTTTTTCCAGCAACGCACAGTACATAAGGAAAACCTGAAGATCAATAGACTCAGTATCGGAGCTCTCAGCCCTGAAGATGACTGATAAAAGCCGCTTTGCTCGTCACTTTGCTGGTAAAAAACGTAGCATCCATCCGGAAGCAAAGTCGATTAGTAGGAAGACTAGTCTGATCGAGAACAATTCCGATGGCGAAAGCTTAAAATTTGGAATATGAAGATTTATTATATTTTTTGGATTTATTTATGTTTGTATTAATTTTATTAATTTTAGATTTATTTATATTTTTATTAATTTTATTAATTTTAGATTTATTTATATTTTTATTAATTTTATTAATTTTAGATTTATTTATATTTTTATTAATTTTATTAATTTTAGATTTATTTATATTTTTATTAATTTTATTAATTTTAGATTTATTTATATTTTTATTAATTTTATTAATTTTAGATTTATTTATATTTGTATTTATTTTATTCATTTTAGATTTATTTACATTTTTATTTATTTTATTAATTTTAAATTTATTTATATTTTTAATTATTTTATTAATTTTGGATTTATTTGTACTTGTATTTATTTTATTCATTTTAGATTTATTTACATTTTTATTTATTTTATTAATTTTGGATTTATTTATATTTATATTAATAAATTATATTAGTAGCGACCATCACACAATTGTCTTTTTGCAGATAAAGAAAAATCACGAAAGTTGTACTAGTTATCACGTTCGAGGATAAAGTACACCTCTTTTTTAATTAGATACGAAGTACATCATTCCATATTCTGAACTCTCCTCATAATAGGTACCTTTTCTCTACTTTGTATACTACTTTATCCTCTTGCTGTACTATTTTTAATAATCTACCTGGACTCCTTTCAAAGGGAGAAGCATTTATTGTCACATCCTTGAATTGAATTTTTTTTATGACTCCTTTATATTAGAAAATGAAGTGGGAAGGCTGAAATCGATTTTTCTAGAGGTTTAAGATTTTTTACCATTTCTTTTGAAACGACTTTATAGCGGGAAGCTTATCCTTTCCAACGATTCCTAAAAAAACTGATGTACGATCTTTTGTCGTCGTTTTATCGCACTTTCAATGAAACGTGTGCTGCTGGCATTAGAATCACCCAAGGTACACCACGAACAGGTTTCACGGTCGGATTTCTACCTCGTATGTAGTCTGTGCTTAGCATAGATTTATATACTTTTATATATACCTTTAATTTACGAATGATGTTTAATTACATTTGACGCAACCTGTCCAATCAACAAAATACAAAAATGCAAACTATGAAATAAAAGTAAATAAGTGTCACCGTTAATCGCTGCAGATCCGATCATTATATCTTAGCAGCATCACTTTCACGTATAGGTATTATTAATGACGCGAAATGCGAATGCGGAAATGCAGTTTAAGACGTAAACCATATCATATGGCAGTGCTGCCTTTACAATTCACAACGATCAATCCTAATAAGACACCTACACAGAATTAAGCTGTATCTCCGCTTAAGTATAGACACGTTAATCGTTGAACCAAACATACAAGCTTGCTCTCGTATTCTTGCCTCTTAAAAAACGTGTAATCCCAAAATTTAGTATACAGATTTTAGAATATCAATTACGACATAGATTGCAAGCTTAAACTTGAAATATTATGTAATTACTTTATATGTTTGTATAATAGAAATAAACCTGGTATGAGGCTTTAAATGCTAATAAAAAAAAAAAAGAAATCAGTACCATAAATAAGATATTTATAAGATAGATATAAAAATGAATGAAAAGTGGTTTAAATTAGTAAAGCAATTACTAAACACTGATCGACGTTGAAAACCACTTACCTTTATATTTTTAAGAATTTTTTGATCAAATTTACTCGATGAATATATTAAAGTTTTTAATATTATTTTTTGAGTGACCTTTTTATTTCATTTTATTTTTTGACCAATTTTTTCAAGAATATTCCATGTACGTACAGCAGAACGTCGATTATTCAAAGTAATTGGGAAACAAATTCGTCCCGATAAGTGGTTTTTCGGATAATCGATCTGAAAGAACCACGTTTGTGAACATTTCGTAAATCAAGTAGAAATTGAACTGTTCTTAAATATAGATGTTTATTACGCAAAAAAATGCATGTTTAACAAGAGAAACGGAGTATAAAAAGTAGGTTAAGCATTCTTAGATACCGCCAACTTATGGATTCCTTCCAAAATAATTTGAAAATATTATACTCAGAGAAGGCATAACAGGGAAGAATACGTGTTCCAAAATATAAATATGTATTATCTACACAAGTATTTAATCATCTTCAGTTTATCTAAAATATAAAAAATATATTTGAAATAAAGCATTTGAATGTAATTTTTACCACAGTGTTTCTCTCTTACACTCATATGAAGATTACGCCTCTATGTCAATTGGATAAATTTATATTCATTCTACTTAAAGGTATTTGCATTATAATTTTAATCTAAATTCTTTTATCCGATTGCACTAATAAAAAAATTTCAATTTTTATCATTTTCATCGCATTCCAAACAGAAATACTCCTTCCAAAAGATCTACATGATCGATTGACTTGAAATTTAAGAGAGAAAATAGGAGGGAAGGAGGAGAAATGGATCCTAAATATAAAATTTTATCTTCAAGTATTTATTAGTTTTCGATTGTAAGTTGTCAAATACTGTAGGGATTTTAGGTTGCAGACGGGTGTCTCTACAAATACTCAATAATGGACACTGTCTTAAGAACAAAAACTATTTATTAACTAATTACTATGCTCGTTCTTACAATGTTCGCTCTCTAATTCTTCTCTAGACTCTCCTGATTCAACTCTCACTGCTCTCTGACTATGCTCTGACTAACCCTCGACTAACTCTCTCCGCATTTTCTCCATTCATTTATCCCTTCATTCTCTCTTCTTCTATTCTCAATCTCTTTCACTCTGCTCAGGCATTCTCAGAAACTCTTTGGTCACACGATATTCCCTGTCACTCGGTCCAAATACTCTTTTCTCGCACGTCTATCGCTCGGCCCAAACACTCGTCTCTCGCACCTCTATCGCTCGGCCCAAACACTCGTCTCTCGCACTTCGATCACACTGTCCCAAACACTCTTTATTCACACCTCTATCACTCCAGACTAAACATTCTTACCTCAGTCTTACCATTCCCACAATACTTATGGACGGTAGTGTAGCTTAAATGTGTAGTAAATGTCCTGTATTTGGATAATCGACGTCCGGATAATAGGCGTTTCTATTGTACTTTCTACCAGCCCATTCATCCATACCTAAATAATTCCTTTAAAAATTCTTAAAAATACCTTTCATACCAACAAACAAACAAAATCTATAAAATTTCACATCAGCAGCAATTCTACTGTATATTCTGCTACCATATTCATTTTTATCTAAACAGTTCCTTTAAAAATTCCTAAAAATACCTTTCAAACCAACAAACAAATAAAATCTATAAAATTTTACATCAGCAACAATTATACTGTACATTCTAGCAGTCCATTCATTTCTACCTAAACAGTTCCTTTAAAAATTATTAAAAATACCTTTCGCTCCAACAAATAAAATCTATAAAATTTTATATCAGCAGCAATTCTATTATACTTTCTACCACCCCATTCATTTTTATCTAAACAGTTCCTCTAAAAATTCCTAAAATACCTTTCCTACCAATAAACAAATAAAATCTATAAAATTTCACATCAGCAGCAATTCCACTGTACTTTCTACCAGCCCATTCACGTTTACCTAAATAATTCCTTTGAAAATTCCTAAAAATAGCTTTCAAACCAACAAACAAATAAAATCTATAAAATTTCACATCGGCAGCAATAGAACCAATCATTAAAGCAGATAAAAACCACGAAGCATCTATTTAACCTTTGCATCAATCAACTACTACCCTAAAGCGTCAAACTGGACAATACGTATAATCATCGGCTGTTTATCGAATCTTTTGCGAATGTTAACGCCGGCAATAAAATATTTCGCAACGTGTATCTTCGTTGAAACAAAGCAAAGAAACAGCGAAAGAAAGAAAGAAATGACAGAGAAAATGTGAAAAATTCTCAGCAGGGTGTGACTCTGGCAAACAATCACGTCCACGTATCTTTAGCACAATGCTAGCCGGGATTCGAGACGAGGCACAATGAAGCATAATTCAAAATGAAGATCCACGGTATAGGGGCGCCTGTGTTCTCTGTTCGATCCATGACCTCGGTCAACAACGCTCGTAGAGAAACATATTAATAGGCTGACGCGTCGCAGCTCACAATGAACACCGTCGCTGTTCGTCGCTGTAATCAGCGTCGTGGCGAGTCAATAATCATTGCGCGACCGGCAATTACGTGGACAATGACGGCCGGGCAACAATTTCTCGTCTAAACACTGCCATTAATATTCCCAGCGTTCCAGAGTAATTAGCAGGTGTTGGAACATGAAAGCGTTTCTGACTCCGTGCGTGAACGATATACGCGATACGACTAGATTGCAGATGTTTATGCGCGTGCATATTTTTGTAGAAAATAGGTAAATGGGGCTGGACAGAAATTTGTTTTGTCATTAGTGTTATGCGCCACAGCGTCGACGGTTTGTTTCGCGACGATTAAACGACGCGGGTTTTGCAATCAGAAATTGTGTTCTGACTGAAACATTTTTACAAATGTAAGTGGACTGTATTCGCTGTTTTATTTCTTAACCCCTTAACCTACGATTTAGATTCGAAGATGTTGGGCCGAAATCGTATACAAGCTCGCGCAGCGTTCGGGACATATGCACGACTTGTGTATTGCAACAGATTACTAATTTTGTATTTTGGAGTTTTGTATAAGTAAACATTTTGCAATACTTGCGTCTACCACAATTATTGCATCAGACTGTAATTGCGTATCAAATATTCCACGCAATATTCACTTCTGGCCCGATCACCGTACGCGGGCTATGCCCGTAAAATTTACGTTTGGCCCGACCATCGTACGCGGGCTATGCCGATCATTGTAGGTTAAGGGGTTAATCCCTTCCCGTGCCATTTAGCTCGACGAAACTCGGGCCCACGCGGTAGGCATCGACGCGCGCTAAACAGACCAGACCGATGCTTGTAAACAATCGCAATAAGAACCAAAATGTAGATGACCGCGATACCTGTTGTATAGTCAATTTTACGCGATACTGCTGTTGAGGAAGTAAACTCTTACGCTTTTACTTTTATAGATATTGTTGCGCCTGGGTCTCCCCTGCTTCCTTATCAGGGGACTCATCTTCTCTTCATTTACAATTTATTACTAAGAACTATATTTACAGTGTATTTACAAACTCGATTATCGTGTAATATTGTGATACCGGAAGACAAGAACCACGGTGCGTCCGCACTCGTTCGTGGTTCCGGCGATACTCTCTTTGTCAACACTTTTCCTTGGCACCCCTTCCGGTGGGCTTTGCGACACCGCTCGATTAAAGACTTGTTTCCACTGTTATCCTTGATTGGAAGCCAAGTTCAGTCCGATCTTAAGGGTTGATCCACAGTGTCCCAACAATATTATAAATTTATTATATTTTGTATATAATATTGTAGTATATGTATAATAGTTTGGTCCTCTGAGAAATGTAATAATACTACGCCTAAAAGTAAATGGCATATTATTTAGAAAAATTTAATCATAAAACTGAATGAATATCTAAGAAGAATATTCATGTTTGGCCCAAGTATCTCGTCGCGAGTCTGACTCGCGATACTCATGTTTGGGCCAAAATCTTCATCGCGAGTCAGACTCGCTAAAGTACGGGAAGGGGTTAAATCTTGCCTGATGTACAAAAGTGGTTGATCTCTTCACGAGTGTCTACCAGTGTCGGAATGTGTTTCGAATGATCGAATGAATGAATGTTTTAACACTAGAACCACCGGCGATTAAGCCTCTATGGGACCGTGCGACTTAAAAGTTACAAATTGATGTATCTATATTTTAAAAAATTAATCTTGTTTAGTTATCACTGCGCTATTAAATTTGATTACTGTATTATTGTAGCGACACCACGATCCATCTATAGTAATTAATTAGTTTAAACATATTCAAATCAAAGTGAAAAACTGTAATCAATCGTAATTTTTTCTCCAATAACCAGACAAAATTCGAGCTATAGAGGGTTAAAGTAAATTTGTACCAAAGAAATAAAAATGATAGATATTTGAAAAAATATCTGTAATAAGGGTAACAATTCTTTGTACATATTTTTTGCAAAAAGTCGTAGAAAATCCCCCAAAATACATCATTGTAAATTTATAAAATTTCTGTAAGAAATTATAAACCAGTTATTTTGACTGGCTCGGTAGTTCTAGTGTTAATGTCTCGAATGTATGTCTGTTCTAACCGTTTTAGTGACACGGGTCATATAAAAAATCTAGTTGAAAAGTGCCAAGCGGCGCGATCGCGCTTTTCGTATTTCAGAAACAAATAAAAATATATCAAATCAAAATCGATCGTGTACATGGCTTTCCTTCATTTTTGTATTAAGAAATAGTCGCTACGAAGATTGCAGGAGCAAAAACTTCAGTTTTGTAAAATTTTTTGAAACAATAANGTAAATTTGTACCAAAGAAATAAAAATGATAGATATTTGAAAAAATATCTGTAATAAGGGTAACAATTCTTTGTACATATTTTTTGCAAAAAGTCGTAGAAAATCCCCCAAAATACATCATTGTAAATTTATAAAATTTCTGTAAGAAATTATAAACCAGTTATTTTGACTGGCTCGGTAGTTCTAGTGTTAATGTCTCGAATGTATGTCTGTTCTAACCGTTTTAGTGACACGGGTCATATAAAAAATCTAGTTGAAAAGTGCCAAGCGGCGCGATCGCGCTTTTCGTATTTCAGAAACAAATAAAAATATATCAAATCAAAATCGATCGTGTACATGGCTTTCCTTCATTTTTGTATTAAGAAATAGTCGCTACGAAGATTGCAGGAGCAAAAACTTCAGTTTTGTAAAATTTTTTGAAACAATAATGCTAGTGACGTATTGCTATAGATGCGGTGGTACTTTTAGAATTCGATCTGAGCAGCGCGATCGCGCTTCTTGGCACTCAAACGGTTAATGTCTTGTTTAACCCATTAACTGCCACGATCCCCATTTGGGGATTTTGGAATTTTACGTTTACTACTCGGCGCCAAAAATATATTTGGTATGCTTGACAATTTAATTTCATTCTATATATATCTGTCAATATCGTGTGTCGTCTTTATTATGTCTCTTTTTATTTTTCTAAATTACATATGCTAATGCATATGTTTTACGCACATACCATACACCCCTGTCCGTAAGTCATCGGACACTTGTAAATTTTGGATACAATTTGTTGGAGGTAGAGGATCGAAGCGAACACTTTTTACAATAAATAAATTATGTAAAGATTGAACTGGATTGCGAGAACGTGTTGACAGAGGCAAACTGAACTTAACTACATTTGATAAACATTTGTTGAATGTCTGGTAACAACAAAACGGGTGTCAATGTCATTCAACGAAAAGGATATTAATATCTTATATCTCTAACAATAAATTAAAAATTATTATAATAATTAATATTAGTGACAATATTGATCGCAACTTTGCTGTGCTTAAACAACTTTGTTGTTTAAAAATTCCTAATTTTAAGAAAAATACCTGTATCAAATCACAAAATCCAAGATTATTTTTGTTTAACAAAAATATCCAACAAACATTTCCCAAATAAAGCAGAATATATAAAAAAAAAGAATTTATGTTTTAAAGTACTTAGCATTAACATTTGTTGACAGAGGCAAACTGAACTTAACTACATTTGATAAACATTTGTTGAATGTCTGGTAACAACAAAACGGGTGTCAATGTCATTCAACGAACAGGATATTAATATCTTATATCTCTAACACAATTCTTATTAATACATTGACGACGGAACCTGATTTTCTAAATCATGCTACGGAATAGAATTAGAATAAATTGTTGCTGACATAAGTACTTTTAAGAATAATCTCGCATTTTAAATATAGATAACAATTTAAAGTTTGTGTTAAGAAGATCATTTTTAAAAGTAATCTTTCATACGTCTTCGTTTACTCTTTTTACCTTTTCAAGATATGAAATATAAAATACGAGAAATTTCGTCACTCGTTCGTAAAGTATTAAGTTAATCAGAAAATCTTCTCGCTTTTCTCAACGTGGCATTATATTGCGAAATTTAGAAACAAATTTTATAAGAGTTTTTTCGTAAAATTGAAATTTATTTAGACATATAGAATCCGCTGTAAGATTACGAGTGTTCGTTGATACGTCTGCACAAACCCGCGACTGCGCCAAGATTGCCCAGGTATTTTTGGCGTTGCAGTCGCAAAACTGTTAGGGCCGTTAAAGAATTTTTTAACGTCATGACTGATGATTTTCAAAAATCTGAAGTAATGAAGTTAATCGTTAAGAAATGTGCATAGAATCGCATAGAAATTATTTTAACCAAAAGTGCACGATAGTTTGAAGAAACTACGTCTTCTTAAAGCTATATTCCAGAAAACGTTTGTTTTGCATTAACTTAATAATATAGATGTCGCAAAGTTATTTAATCAGTCGATTTCTTCTCGTCTCTGATTTTCTATACCATCGAAAGAAAGTTGTGAAAGTAAAATATAAAAAAATATAAAATACGTCCGTAATGTGTTAAGTAGTCTTTCAGTAGGATCTTAAAAAGACAATTTGAAAATTGTAAACAATTAGAAAATGCAGATTTTATACTCTGTTTCAAGATTTTGTACGTCATTCCAAATTTGTTAAATGTACGATGACTCACGGACAAAATTTGTGAGAAATTAGATAAAAAAAAATCGGCAATGTATAAAAAGATACAGAACTTAAAAAGATACAATTTTGCAAAAAAATGAACTTGTCCGATTTCCGCGTAAAGGTTTTCAATTACACCGACAACGTACTTGTTTTTCGATACAGGGAGCAAAAATAGACATTAGAATTCTGTCCACTGCACTCCAATTCTCTGGAGGCTAACGATTGTTGGAATGGAACTTTACATCGATCAACGCTAATACACCGTAGAATCGGTATCAGTGGCAGTGCAGCGTTGCACAACGATCAATCGCATTGCATTATTGCTCGCATGCCGATACGCAATTGCTCGTTTTTCCGAGAAACAGACACCTCCGATGAATAGGGTACAAGGAAACCTTGTATCGCAATACCCGAGCGTATCGCTGACATCATGAATATTAATAATCTGCTAACGGTACCTGTTTTTGCTATCATGGGCAGGATATATTCAAGTATTATTGTCCGTCTAAATCTTAATTGAACGAGCTTGAAGACAAATTTTAATGGCCATGAGTATTTGAAATATTTGAGTTACCGATATAATCGTTTGATTGCTTTTATGAATATTAATTCCTTAGAATATATTAATTCTGTCATTTTTTATTTATTATATTATGACATTATTATAACTGTATGTTGTTGAGTAAAGTCTGAGGTCTAAATAAAAATTGTTGTTTAAAATTTTGAATTTTATTTTCTTTTTTTTTAAACTAATCATGTGTGGACGTTTGAGGTCCATTTTTATCTTTTACTTCTTTTTTCTAGAATCCAATTTTTATTTATGTTTATTATGTTTATTATACATAATATTAACCCATTAGCTGCCACGATCCCCATTTGGCGATTTTGGAATTTTACGTTTACCACTCGGCGCCAAAAATATATTTGGTGCGCTTGATAATTTAACACTAGAACTACCGAACAAGTCAAAATGACTTGTTCATAATTTCTTATAGAAATTTTAGAAATTTACAATAATGAATTTTTCAGGATTTTCCACAATTTTTTGTAAAAAATATGCGTAAAGAATTGTTACTCTTATTATAAGTATTTTTCGAAGTACCTATCATTTTGACTTCTTTGGTACAAATAATTGTAGTTCTAGTGTTAATTTCATTCTATATATATCTGTCGATATTGTGTGTAACAGAAAGTGTGTATTTTGTGGTTCGTTTCTTTACAACGAGCGATCAAAATTGAAATTCATATGTAAGTTGAACGGAACAAAATTGTCATATTTGAAGATTAATATTTTTGGTTTGTTTTTTATATAATAATGAAATACAGTACATAAATGTACATAATTTAGAGGCTATAGTAACGATCTGATAGTTACTCGGTCTTTTGTTTTTTATTCAAATGATTTTACTGATCATTTTATAACGATACTCATTTAGAACTTTTTCAAAAACATCAAATAATTTCAAAACAAAACATATTTTAAATATAATTATATTGTTACACAACTTTTTGTGCATATATATAACTTATCTAGCCAAAAATAGAAAAAATAAAAATTTGACAGTTAATGGGTTAACAAGTAGTTATGGAATAATTAAATAATATTGGGCTTTCGCTACATTAAGCGACAAACGCTACAAAATACATGTGATTAGTGTTGTTTAACACTGGATTTACGGAACCGGTCAGTTTGACGCAGTTCAGATTTCATGCCTGAGTTTAACAATCATGCTTGCGGAAATTGTAAACTTAAAATGAAATTTATGTAAGAAAAATGTACTGAATAAATCTCTGATAATAGAAATTTATCGATTTGAAGTAAACCGAATTAATGATATTACAAAAAATCTTTATTTCAATGTACCCAATTAAAATGATCGAATCTATGCCTGTAGATCTAATATTAATCGTCTTTCTATCTGAGCTCTCTCAATGATATGGTCGAATATGCCATATAAAGCTTGCGACTTTGAAAAACATTAAACAATAAATAGATGGCACAGAATTCCGAATAAATATAAATGTTAGAGGTAGAGGATCGAAGCGAACACTTTTTACAATGAATAAATTATGTAAAGATTGAACGGGATTGCGAGAACGTGTTGAGAGAGGCAAACTGAACTTAACTACTTTTGATAAACATTTGTTGAATGCCTGGTAACAACAAAACGGGTGTCAATGTCGTTCAACGAAAAGGATATTAATATCTTATATCTCTAACAATAAATTAAAAATTATTATAATAATTAATATTAATGATGATATTGATCACAACTTTGCTGTACTTAAACAACTTTGTTGTTTAAAAATTCCTAATTTTAAGAAAAATACCTGTATCAAATCACAAAATCCAAGATTATTTTTGTTTAACAAAAATATCCAACAAACATTTTCCAAATAAAGCAGAATATATAAAAAAAAGAAATTATATTTTAAAGTACTTAGCATTAACATTAAAATTACTAAAATGGTAAAAATGACTGGTTTGTAATTTTTCATACAAACTACATAAATTAAAAGCGATACGTTTTTAGAAATTTTCTGTAAAGAATATGAAATAAGATTTATTCCTCTTGCATTATATAATTTTTTCAAATGCCTGTCATTTTGATTACTTTGATAGAAGTAAGTCTACCTTAATCGTCAGTAGTTCTAGTATTAATACTTAAGGTGGTCACATACTTTTGTTATCAACTGTATTTCAAATTCAACTCGAATTTTACTAATTGTAAGAATTTTTATGATCAAGTTTAAGGTTAAGGAAAACATTCTAATATTACATAATGTGTTTCTAACGTTCTTCAAATTTTGAACGTCGAAGACATTATTTTTAACAGGAAGTTCTTATTTGCAGTGCCGTTCAAGTTAGCTAATGTTAGGTTAGGTTTTCGTGAGCAAAATTTTTATCGTATATAAAGATAAAAAATTTTACTTTCGGTTAAATTTAAATCTCTGTAGCAAAAATATCTGATTTTAGTAAATAAAACCAAGGTAATATTACTAACTCTGCAATCAATACCTCTTTAAATTTACTTTTATTAAAATTTTTATTAAAATTAGTAAATTTATTTAGGTTGGGTTTACGTGAGCAAAATTTTTATCGTGTATAGAGATAAAAAATTTTGCTCTGAGCTAGATTTAAATCTCTATAGTAAAAATACCTGATTTTAGTAAATAAAATCGAGGTAATATTACTAACTCTGCAATCAATACCTTTTTAAATTTATTTTTATTAAAATTAATAAATTTGTTAAGGTTAGGTTTACGCGAGCAAAATTTTTATCGTATATAGCGATCATAAAATTTAACTCTCGGTTAAATTTAAATCTCTGTAGTAAAAATACCTGATTTTAGTAAATAAAATCGAGATAATATTACTAACTCTGCAATCAATACCTTTTTAAATTTAAATAATCCATTTGTGCGCGAAATATTGAAGAAGTATATATCACTATTTTTTCTACATATTTAAACCGAGTATGTATGATAAAATTATAACTAGAGCTTTTTTTAGAACCAAATTAAATAATAAACCAGCTTCTGGTTTAATTAACATATCTGTGTGAAACTATCGCAACTAGAAAAAAATAGCTTATTAATTTTATTTTATATTGCAAGATTAAAATTTTCGAGCTATGTTATATCAAAATGCCTTTTCTTTTATAGTCTCATAAAGATTGTTTATTACAATTTTTATAGAATCCATAGATGTATCGTAGAACAGACTTACTATTTATAATAATATTTATATTGTTTTATAATTACTGACTTTCATTCTTCAAGAGAATAATTTTGTTTTATCCATTATTTTATATTGTTTACAAAAATAAATCTTATGGCATACGAAATTCACATTTAGATTATTACAATAATAAAATATATTTCATTAGGAGTTCCTGGGAGTTCGTAGTAGTTACTGTCTTCGTTATTATATTTCAATTTCTTTTTACACTAATTTCAATAAAACTAAGTTGCAATACCTTAATATAAAACTTGATATAAATTTAAATTTTAATCCTTCACGAACGAATATAGCATCTGTAGCAACAAATGAATGAGAGACGCCAATGCAAAGTTTAATCGACCGTTTTTTTATTTTCTATTTTATTTTCTACCTAATTATTTAGATATTTAATTTATAATCTCGTTCCATACAGAAATTATCCTCCATCTGCGGCGAATCGGTCGAGAGAGTCCTCGTTCGCAAAGGGTTAACAAAAAGTAATTGGACACTGTTATGGATATCAACTTAAAGCTGTTAATACATCATAAAGAAGCGTTAAGCACATTCTGATTTTCAAAGTACACATTCTACCTTTACTGGTCATTCACTTTCATTACAATTATATTCGAATTTACCATACGCTGTTCAAGAAACTTGAATAAGTGAAGAAACGGATGAAATACCATGATGTCATTGTCATGTCATCAAACCAAATATTACATACGTAATACGCATGTCATAGCTAAGAAATCGCAAACCAAGGATTACAACCAAAGCTGAGGAGTCGGCTGTTAAAATCCTCGACTACGACTTTGATTCCGACTCGTTATAATAAATTGTTACACCATATTTATATTTTTATAGTAAATACACCTCAACGTAACTATTATTCTCCAATTTTTTTTTATTTTTTGATAAAGTGTATTATATTGACAAAAATTGGAAACTGATTTTTTCAAGGTATTTCGTGCGAAAAAGCAGCTTTTATTTGTAATTTTTGTATTTTCCTTTTTCAGTGAATACGTTACAATATACTAAACAGCTGGAATATTTAAAAAACAGTATATCAACTAAAAGAATTAAAATAATTCGTTGAGAGTTTAGTTGTATGTACATACAGTACTGTGCAAAAGTCTTAGACCATCTACATTATTGATCTTGTAACTGTAATTAAACATATTTTAGAGAAGCATTTCTTAACACTGTTAAATTCAAATTTTTCCATATTGCCTTTCTTGTGTTGGTCATGCATAATTTTATCTGGTGAAAATATGTTTTAAAAATTCTTTAACAAGCAGAGCCTTGATTAAAATATTATGGAACGCGTATGCAAAGTATAAAGGAAACATATGAAGAAAGCCAAAAAGGAAAAAATCAACTTCTTAAATTGTCGATAAGAGAATGGCAGGAAATGCAAAGTGAGTTTCTTAAAATTTTTTCAACAATTATCTAAAAAAAGAAAAAAAGAAAACTGTCGTGTAGCGAAAGTAAAAAGAGAATACACAAAATATTGATTGTTTTAAATTAATCAATATTTCTCAATCTAATTAACACCTCGTGAATCTAATTCTTAAAAAGAAAGAAAGAAAGAAATAACGTCAAAATAAAAATAATATTAATCCATCTTAAATTCGTTTCTAAGATAGCAAAATATTTTTTTGGCAGGTGGTCTAAGACTTTTGCACAGTACTGTACGTAGAACGTCGCGAATGAAGAGACGTGTTCTCGCATATATAATATTTCCGTTAATAATTCAAATATATTATATTATATTATAAAGAGCAGTTATACCACAAAAAACCATTATCTTTGTTTAACAAATATGAAAATGAAAGGAAAATATTTCAAATAAAGGAAACATGTAAATCTTCTGCACCTAATTTAAGCTTTGATCCAATATGGNTCGATGACCGGAGTGGTTCAAATGTTTATAATTGTAAAAGTCGAATGAACATTGAACATCATCGCCGATTAGAGAATACTTTGAAATAAAATGTGCACTNACGGGAAATTACGTGGTTGCTAATAACCCATTCGGGTTGATGCAACTTTAAATTTAAATTAAAAAAAAAAAAAATATCCATCAAAAATATAAAAATAAAAAAAAAGGAATGGACAAATAATATAACACATAAAAATAATATTAATATTTGAGATTAAAAGCAATGAATCGTGGGTGATGAAATTATTACGATCAGACAAAGGAGTTACATATTTTATATTTTTGTTAATATTATGTCTTGGATGTTATGTTTGACTATATTTTGATTTGTTGGCGATACTATTTTACTTGGTTAATGTACGGTGAGAGATATATTTGTAATAGGCTAACATTTTATGCTGCCATTGTTCATTTGCAATAGCGTGACTTGATACTAGTCATTTATGAGATTATCTTTCTTTATTTGTTTTTTCCTTGATTGTTACTTATTTTAACATTATTAACCCTCTATAATCCGAATTTTGTTTGTTTATCAGAGAAAAGAAGTACGATTGATTACAGTATTTTACTTCGATCGCAAAATTTTAAAAATAATAATTTCTATAGATGGACTGTGGTATCATTACACTAACACAGGAACAAAATTTAATAATACAGTGATAACTGAATGAAATAAATTGTTTTAAATATAAATACACGACTGTGTAACTTTGAACTCACACGGCGCCATAGAGGGTTAAATAGCACTGTGTGCACTTATTATATTTTTCATATACATTTACTAGCTTCAAATTTATTTCAACGAATCATGATATATATCTTAACAATTTTTTAAATAATTTGTAGCAAACTTAAAATCATTGTTATACATTATTAAAAATCTAAGAAAAATTTTTGTACTGAAAAAAGGTGTTTCTTCAAGTGTACTTTCAATTCTATTCTTGCTCAAAGTTTGAATAAGTAGTTATTTCCAAGTGATCATAATAATTTGATTAATATACACTACCGCTCATAAGTATCCGGACACTGATAAATTTGTCAACTAGATCAATTTCTAGCCATGGTGCATAAATGTCACTGAAACATATAAATTAATGACAATTTAATGACTAAAGGTAATATTTACTACTTTCTTAAAAAATCGACGCATTGTAAATTGAAATTATCTGTTTAAAAAAATTCTTTAATGCTGTATTGAAATAAAATACACGATTAATAAAAGGACACTGCTTAAATTAACCACGGTAGAAGAACGTGATTATTAGCAACTAAATAACCTATTCGTTAAACTAACGTATTAAAGTTTGAATAAGTAGTTATTTCCAAGTGATCATAATAATTTGATTAATATACACTACCGCTCATAAGTATCCGGACACTGATAAAGTCAACTAGATCAATCTCTAGCGATGGTAGCAGTGGCATAAATGTCACTGAAACATATAAATTAACGACAATTTAATGACTAAAGGTAATATTTACTACTTTCTTAAAAAATCGACGCATTGTAAATTGAAATTATCTGTTTAAAAAAATTCTTTAATGCTGTATTGAAATAAAATACACGATTAGTAAAAAGTAACTTTTATTAGTAACTTTTCGATGAAACGAGAAACCACGCAGAAATATATTTTGGTTCAGTGTATTCTATTACGTTGTTTTTTTCTTATACATACATTCTTAACACGTTGACCGCCACGGTAATCATATGTGACCACAGATTGTTTCTCCTGTAGCGTCACGGTGGTCATNTCATATATTTCGAAATATATTTTGAAATATATTTTATCATATGTGACCACAGATTGTTTCTCCTGTAGCGTCACGGTGGTCATCGATGACCGGAGTGGTTCAAATGTTTATAATTGTAAAAGTCGAATGAACATTGAACATCATCGCCGATTAGAGAATACTTTGAAATAAAATGTGCACTATTCGACAATTAAAAATTTTTATTACAAAATCAAAAATGAGAGATTCATTTTTATCAAATCTATCTACCACAGTGGTGTCCTCAGTCGTGACGTCCTCAACGAAACATGTGATTTCGACGTGGCGGTCAACGTGTTAAAATACAAACATATTTTTTCGACTATCGAAAAAACTTCGTTAAGTCTCTCTTCCCTTCATTCCTACATGTATGATTGCGAAATGTTGTAATAAGTTTTATGGTTACGACTCAGATTCCAGTGAGCAAAAATTCCTACCGAATTCCTACCACGGCATTATAACCCTAGTTACAAGACACATCTAAAACCGATACTCATCGTTAAACAGAGAGTACTCGAATAGTATTGTACGGAACAGAACGATTTGCTTGGAGAATTGCGACATCCCGTAATGTCTTGGAGGTCAAGGTAGAACGTAACCATCGGCAAATTCGCGTTAATTGTGTATATAGACACAATGAAGGTCGGAAATGATGCTGAGAGTGCAAACGAGTATTACGATATTATGAGCATAGGTCGATGTCGTAGAGAAGCACGTTGCATAGCGGTTTCTTGGGATTTCAGAAAAGTAGCACACCATATGTTAGAACAGCATCTGGCGAACAGGATATGCGAACCGTTTAGAGATGTATCTCAAATCAATATTCGTAGCTAGGCGGTTAAATCTACATTAAATTACGGAAGAGTAATGGTGAATATAAAGTGCGATGATAAATTTGAATTACTTTAAAGGGAAATGATGGAATAATGATGGAAATATTTTATTGAGAGCTGATACTATTATTATATAAATGCATTTGTTCCTTTTCCATGAAGTATATTAAACAAATTTTGCGGTACGAAAATAAATAATGTATCTAAATAATTATTTTTATTTTTTACTATGTATACAAATACGATAAATAACTGTTACAATTGTAAGATGTAATGTTGAGAAAAAATAATAAAATATCGAAGATATTGCAAGTTATTGGAGTTATTAAAAATGTTACAAATAGCATAGTATTAAAAATATTAAGAAAGAATATGACAAATGTTTGAAAATTAACAAAGTTTCTGCAGAAGATGTAAGTTCAATGATTTTATTATTTTCTTTTTGATATTTTGAAATATCTATAATTATACTTGGATAGAGTTGCTATCGCCACAATTTTATATAAACCTTCTGCAAAAAATGAAGGAGTAGGAAAGTGAAAACATGAGCTAATTTTCCAGGTAGTTTTCCAAGTAATTTCATAATTAACAAACAGGTAAGAAATGCGTGCAAGGTCTGACCCATGGAATATCTGTTTTTACATAGAAAAATGTTTCTTGCTCCGTTCGGTTTGCACTTCTCCTTAGATGATTGTATAATCAGTTTCATGGAATTATTACTTCCTCGTTCTTCTCGAACTTTTTGAAACGAAACTGTTATACAACATGAGAAATTATTAAATATATGCCTAAACTGACGATCAGTTACAGTAATGAATATTGCACTTTATAAGTTTAAGGGTCACTATTATATTTTTAAATACTTTGATATAAAACCCCACGTATCTTGAAAATACATATTAATATATTTATATTTATTATTATTAATATATATTATATTATAATTTAATATATAAATATACCTTATGTTATAATAACAATAATAATAAATATAAATATATATATATATATTATATCTACGTATATCTATACTTCTTTAATTTTTATTTTATTTTTTTTATCATTACTGTATTGTATTACTATATATGTCAATATATTTTAGCTAAAAAACTGTAACAATTACAATTTTTTTCTCACAAGCAAATAAACATTTCAATTACAAAATTTAATTATTGAAATTTTCTCTATAACAAAGACAATTTAAAGTTTAATATAAAACATATTTCATATTAAAATACAATGTATTACGAAATTGAGTATCAGAAAACTAACCAGTTCGTTCACGCGAAAAATAACGCACCAAACCTCCAAGTACCTGAGAAGATTTTCCCTTTGCGACTTCTCCTCGAATCTCATTGCATAAGCAACGTATGGAATTATATTAATTATACGCGCAAAATAATGCCGGGTTAATGAAAACAGGATCAATTAGACTCTAATTGGATTACATGTAGCTGTGAAAAGTTTGGTGGAAAACACGTCAGTTGGAAAGATAAAATTATTGAAATTATTAACTAATCCGGTCAAAACGATCACTTGTTCATCGAATAGGGACAAACCCTTCGAATCTTTTTCAGAGTGGAAAAAACGTAACGTTACGTGACGGTATTCATGAAAAAGATGATGTACACATCCATGGAGTCATGCTATCGAGTGAAACGTATTCAAATTATGGCCCCGTTGCTTCAATCTCGAGGAATTTCTGCGAGCTATGCAGACACATGGAAGCTTTCTCTGTTTCATCGCGAAATGCTACATTACGATGCAGTAATCTATGTTAATTACACGGATAGGTTATATAATACTCGGTTGTTAATTAGACCGCGAACGCGGCAATTAAACCGTGGTATCCAACATTGATTCGACGATAACTAAGCTAATGTTTAATGCTTATCGCTGTTCGTGGATGAACAACGAATCTCACATAAATATTAGCGGATAGAGGAGGTTCGATAGGTTCGCGTGCTCGATGCTGCAAAACATCGATGTTTAACGAGAATTTTCATTAATTTCATGGGAAAAGTATCTTTGAGTACTCGTTGCTGCAATCAATGTTTTTTTCTTCTTAAGTACGCTATCGCTCGTAAATATCCGGAGACTTGGTCAATTTGTAGTAACATTGAAGTAATGTTACTAAAATGCGTAAATTGGTTGCAAATGAATTGCTTTATCCAGTATTGATCACCTTCTTATAACATGGATAGATTACAAACTTAAATGATTTATTATAAGATTTACCAACAATGCATTGAAATAAAATATTCATCGAATGCAATATGAATTATGAATGAATTATGAATGAATTATGAAAGAATTAACTGTAACAGTTTTTTTTTAAGCTTACTGATAGATAGCTTAAGAATTAAAGATAACAAATTTTTCTATTATTAAAATTGTTTTGTTAAATTTGATATTTAATGGATATCAATTTTGTTAACCCTCTATAACCCGAATTTAGTCTGCTTATTTAAGAAAAAATTACGATTGATTACAGTTTTTCACTTTGATTTGAAAATGTTTTAACTAATAATTACCGTAGATGGATCGTGGTGTCATTACAGTAATGCAGTAATCAGGGCATAGCCGGTTAAGGGGGTCAAAAGTGCCCCTAAACCGAATTCGACTTGCGATGAATCATTCAGTAGCTTATCAAGAAAAATCAATTTGTGCCAAGTTTCAACTTTGTATCTTCACCGGGGGGTAGTAAAGGGTAAAATTAAAAAATCACGTTTTTGCTCAATTACTCCAATCTTAGAATATGAAACATACTGAAAAAAATCAGAGATATTGCCGTTAGCGAAGCACATATTACAGAATTTTTTCAGATTTTTAGATTGAGAATCCAAGCGATAAAAAATAAAAAACGGAAAAAAATTCAGAAAAATGCCAATTTCATATCGAAGGAATCACGGATCTATGATTATATTTTTTGAGTAAGTGTATATTATTGATGCTATTACGCTCTATTTTTTTTTCAGATTATGCAGTGATAACTAAAGAAAATTAATTTTTTAAAATATAGATACATAGAGGGTTAATATATAATAATTAAATTGGAAAGTTCCTTGTTATTGTATTATGAAAAGAGTATTATTGCATTCGCGAGTTGAATTTAGCTGTACTATAATATAATGAACGTAACTCTGTTATAAAATAATTTTATTAAAACACACGAAATACTAAATATATTACACAAGAAAATATCAAAGTAATAACCAAACTGCGAACTTTTATACGAATTTATATGTTCATGAATATATTGCCCAAAATATGGTACACTTTGACAAAAGTACACATTGAAATCTCTCATCAAGGACAATTTGGAAGGCAAAAAAGGCACGATCTATCGAAGTTCTTAAAAGAAACCAAATTATTCAACAGAATACTCTAAAACAACATATAGAAAACACCTCTTAAACCTCTTTTCCTCGGGTGAAAATTCACCCATTTTCTGTTCCTAAATACTGTAAAATATTTGATTTCTTTTCGATTATATTATAAATTGATGTATTTCTTTAAAGTACAACAATGCGTTGACTTTTTCTCTAAGATATTAATAAATATATTAATTTAATAAAATAAAATATTAACATCGTCATTTGTGTAACTATTTCTGAGGAGCGTATGAGGATTAAGTCGTCGTTGATTATTTAGTAATTGATGCGACGTTAAATTCACATACAAAAAAAAAANGAAAATATCAAAGTAATAACCAAACTGCGAACTTTTATACGAATTTATATGTTCATGAATATATTGCCCAAAATATGGTACACTTTGACAAAAGTACACATTGAAATCTCTCATCAAGGACAATTTGGAAGGCAAAAAAGGCACGATCTATCGAAGTTCTTAAAAGAAACCAAATTATTCAACAGAATACTCTAAAACAACATATAGAAAACACCTCTTAAACCTCTTTTCCTCGGGTGAAAATTCACCCATTTTCTGTTCCTAAATACTGTAAAATATTTGATTTCTTTTCGATTATATTATAAATTGATGTATTTCTTTAAAGTACAACAATGCGTTGACTTTT
>SMSQ01006299.1:12388-44536 GCA_019453375.1 Ctenoplectra terminalis
CCATATATGCGTTCATGGCCCAAATTGAATGGTTGTGTGGGAACCCATATATGCGTTCATGGCCCAAATTAAATGGTTGTGTGGGAACCCATATACGTGTTCATGGCCCAAATTGAATGGTTGTGTGGAAACCCATATATGCGTTCATGGCCCAAATTGAATGGTTGTGTGGAAACCCATATATGCGTTCATGGCCCAAATTGAATGGTTGTGTGGGAACCCATATATGCGTTCATGGCCCAAATTGAATAGTTCTGTGGGAATCCATATATACGCTTATGGCCCAAATTGAATGGTTGTGTGAGAACCCATATATGCGTTCATGGCCCAAATTGAATGGTTGTGTGGGAATAGTGCTCAAACGGTTAAAAAATCGACACATTGTAAATTGAAATTATCATGTGAGGAGATATGTGGTATATAGAAAACTGAGCTTTGTGGCCGGGTTACGAGATATCTCGTTTCAATGTTTTTTCATACGCACGTACCGACGACTCGAGAAATTGAAAATAGATTGTTTTGTTATGTTACCGAGACAACGAAGCCATGCATATTCTTATGGCAATTAATTAGCGAAATAAATGTACGTGGAAATTCCGAAAGAGTAGAAAACAATCGTTCAGTATTGGCATTACATAGGTAGGTCTGTATCGATCGTGCATCGTACCTTATAAAGTGTTTTATCGTTGTACAACATTTTGTTATTTCAAAGTCTACGTTTTAATTTACGAGGAGACGCTTTTTTAATCATTTTACAAAATAGACCCTGATTCTAAAAAAGTAACAAAATGAAAAATAAAAATGTGCATATATGCATTGTATAAAGTTTTTTTGGAGCGTTCAAAAATGTGCCCTGGAAGCGTGTTGAGCGAGCAGAGTGCGATACACAATCTGTTAACTTAACGATATATTAGTATTTAACTCTGGTGTTCTCCTCGGACTGAAATAATTCAGAGAATTTAGAAAACCTAACGAACAACTTTAGGGCATAAGTATTATTGAGGGATATGTGGAAAAGGTAGTCTAATATTGAAAAAGAATGTTAAAAATATATATTTGATGATACAATAATACAACCAGGAACTATGTCCTTCATATACCGAATTTCACTTCGTACTGACTAATAGCCACGTCCTTCCTTATAGTCTAAAAGCCTTCTTACTGTTTACCTTGTCAGGTATGCCAGTTAGTGTCCTTTGGTTTTTTTGGAATGTTTTTACCGCGAAGGTGCAAGCGGCACCCAAAACATTTTCCGATGGAAAGTTTTATTGTCTAACTGTATTTTACTTTTACAAGTGTGTTTGTACTTTTATGTAGAGCACAAAAAACTGCATTGATTGGTGCAATTAAAAACATAGGTTTCCATTTAAAAAAAAAGTGCAATTGTAAGTCGTAAGAGCGCCTACGGCACCAAGGCCCTGCATGAGGGTTAATTTATGATACTGCCTGAGTGAGACGCCTGGTCACCAAGTGTCTGGGAAATCGGCTGGGCAGAAATGCACATGGCCCGCTCTAATGGTGGGGCCCGGGTTTTCCGAAAACGTACTAAGAAGAAAGAGAAAGAGGAGTCTAGCTAAGCCCGCGTTAGGAGACGGTTTGGAATAAAATAATCTTTTTCAGACTTTTGTGTTTTGCCATATTTTGCCCTATCCCCGCTTTCGACCATCCTTACACAATTGCATTTTTCTGATGCAGCAGTGGACTGAAGCGCATAAAATTAGTTGCATATTATGCACCGTCTAATACTGTTAAGTCGTAAAATGCGCCAGATTAGGCATCCCAGAGAAGCGAACTTGCTTTACAAAGCACTCTTCGGAAAAAATCCATGCACCTGGACATCACGCGCGTTTGACCGAAGCGAAAGGGACCAAGATGCCGCTACCTTTCCGAATAATAAGAAAAAAATCATAAACATTTTCTCACTTTCACCAAATCGACACTTTCCACCCTAGCTACATTAGACACACCTACAGCGAAAATTAACCAATAGAAACAGAATCCACCCACTCCGTACACACCGAATAACCAATCGCAGCAGACACAAAATTTATAAAAGACCATACACGAACGCTCAAAAATACAGACATTCATTCAGACATCTCATCGCAAACACATTTCGACAATCGTAGACACTCGTCAAGAAATCAACCACTTTTGTACATCACGCAGCATTTAAGAAATGAAACAATTAATATACAGTCCACGTACATTTGTAAAAAGGATTCAGTCGGAACACAATTTCTGATTGCAAAACCCGCGTCGTTTCATCGTCGCGAAACAAAACGTCGACGCTGCGACGCATAACAGATACCATTTAACTTTTACTTATAACATCTTCTATTCCCAAACCGTTTAGAAGGTACAACTATCAGGAGCTACTGTTCCAGTTGCGCGAGGCACCCTGTATGTACCAATCGTACGGTTTTCGAGGACTTGCGGAAGAGTCGGTGTTGTGGAATCCCTCTGGTGGTGGAGTGTACGAGGGTCGCCATAGTCTCGCTGCGCTCTCGATAAACTAATATCAGAAGGGCAATTTTTTACAGGTGTTGTGTGTTCGGCGAACAAGAATAGACTCACAGAATCAACTTCTCCTATGTATACTTTTTAATGATTGTATTAGGTTGGAAACTATGAAACGGGCGTTTTTTGTTTAGTCTGTGTTCAGCTGCGACTGAGAGAGATACATTGTAACGTGCGCTCGATATTTTTATTTATAAAGCTGAAAGGTATTCTTCTTACTCGTTTTGTAAAATTTTTTCGCGTTCGTATCCCATTTTTATTTTATTTTTATCCTAAACCAGATGGAAACAAAACGCGATTTACATCTACTCTTCTTGTACGAGTTTAAATTAAATCATACTCGATAAAAAATTAAATCATACTCGATAAAAAATTAAATCATACTCATAAAAAAATGCTCGATATTGATTCGAAAAATTTCGTTCTGGGAATTTGAGTATCGTGAATGAGCCTGGAGGAAGACCACCGGCCCATATTGATAACCAGGAATTAAGGACGACTGTGGAATCCGATCCACGCACAACTAGTCGAACGCTTGGGTCTAAACTAGGAACTAGTCGTACAGCTGTGTTAAAACATTTGCGTGCAATAAATAAAGTCAAAAAATTGAACATAGCGGAACACAGACTAAACAAAAAACGCCCGTTTCGTAGTTTCCAATCTAATAGTACAAGTGGTGTTTTTCGTTCTGTTGGAAAATGGTTCAAGTTGGACTCTACATAATATTGATTTCTATTGTGATCGGTAGAATTCGAAAAGGAATGGTAAGGAATGGAAAATGAGGAAGTATAATTGGTTGGAAAAAGTGGTGTAAGGAGGAAGTGGAAGGAGCTTGAGAAACTGGAAGAAATTGGGAAAAACCCGGAAAGGAAAGAAGGGTGGTGGAAGTAAGCAAGTCGAGGAGTTTGCTATTTTTTATGGTAGGTCCGGACGATTTACGAGTTTACTATGTGTGTTGGCCGTTGGGCTACGAGAACGGACGCTTAGGGTAGACCGAGGCAAATTGGATTATTTTCTGTTTGATAGTGAGAAAACAATAGTCAAGATCTATGAAAGCTAACTAATTACAAATTCGTATTTAATACTCGTTTAATTTGAACATTGGTGATAAAACATTTTTTTAAACTTAAAAACCTTTCCTTTGACCGAATTCTTATTCTGATTCGGTTTCGTCTTGGTCTACCTTATATAAATTCGAAAGTTTGGACAATTTGAACTCGATGATCGGTTTATAGAGTAGTGGTTCTTGTCCTGAATAATCTTATGAGGTCATTTGCTTTGGCACTGAGATAGCCTACTTCCTTCGTCAACATAGGAAGCAATGTATCACAAATAACGATTGTTTCCAGCTGTATTATGTATGGCGTTTCGTTCCTTGCCTTGCTTCAAGCTTCTCGCTCTCTTAGCCATTCTTAGTCACCGGTGGCCATCCCATGATAAACGACCACCCGATCGGTCCTTCCTTTATATCATTCAACATTGTCTGAGTAACCAGGAACGAGAAAGAGAGAGGATGTGTATACAGTCCTTGGCCATCGAACTGGGACCTCTACAGATGTTCAGCATTTTTCATGTTTTCCGTAAAATTGAAAGGCCTGTTTAAATTGTAACGATATAATTTATTAGCACATCTTAAGCGGGAAACGACTAAACTTGTTTCGTGTATATTGCTATTAAAGCGCAGGAGACGACAAAACTCGTTTTCTACGAATTATCGGTGGGTTTTTTGGCGACAAAGTGATTTTTTTTACAATAACTTGACTTGTTTTACGGTAAATTCCTAAAAATGTACCACGATAGAATAGAATGTGATGATAAAGAATTGTTTAACACTAAACCTACCAAAGCGGTCAAAATGTCTCGTAGAAATTCTATAAATTTACAATAATGCAATTTGGGAGATTTTTCGTGATTTTCTGTGAAAAATGTGGATAAAGATTCGTTTTCCTTACGTTATGTATTTTTTTAAAACCTTAAGGGATCTATGGTGAGGTCAACGCACCTAACGGCTGTCAAGGGTCAAGATCGGAACAGTGACACAATGATACACATTTTCAAACAGCAGGTGAATTCTTTGCTGAGTAAGTAAATTTAATTTAATTTCTCGATTCATTCTGAGTTACTCGTTGAACTCAAGCACAGCTCGGAGCCAACACTATCGCCAATCGCTTTTCTCACTCTGTGATTGGTCGGTGTTTCTCGTTAATAACTCGTTAACAAAGCCGAATTTGACATTTTCGCAAAGGAAAAAGTTGCTTATAATTATCTCATGAATCACTCTTTAACACGTTGACTGCCACGCGCGTTTACAGTAAAATCTCCTTCAGGCCACGCGTACCGCTGTACGAAGCGTATTCTTCGTCATATTAATTAATTTAGTTTACTTATTATATAATTAACTTAGTTTATATTAATTAATATT
This sequence comes from Ctenoplectra terminalis, assembly GCA_019453375.1. NCBI lineage: Eukaryota > Metazoa > Arthropoda > Insecta > Hymenoptera > Apidae > Ctenoplectra > Ctenoplectra terminalis. The sequence continues at coordinate 17,331 of SMSQ01006299.1, forward strand.
CAATAGTTTTGTTACTTCCTCAGCGAAATATCTTTTTAAACACATACGAAAATCCTTCGCAAGTAGTCAAATAAGCGTCACCCCAATACGGGTGACGCGGCCCGATCAGAAACTTTACTGTCACCCGAATATGGGTGACGTGGCAGTCAACGTGTTAAAGGGACTTACAGATCTTTCGGGATACCCTATATACTCTCCAGTGATAGTGACCAGGAAAATTGAGCGTATGTATACGCAAATGATGCAAATGGGTTAACACATTGAAGCTAAAAAAAACTTATTTGAAAATCTTATTACGAGATGAAGCTGCACTAGAATGGAATTTTTGCCTGGTTTTACAAAACGTTTATACCTACGGTGAATATGAATCTTCGTTTAAATTTTCAGCTCAAGTGGTCGTTTTTAAACGTAACTTTCTATTTACAATTCGTGTCACTTGTATGAATTGAAAGAAACGAAGTACGAGATATCTCGTGACCGGTTCTCAGTGTGTTAAAATAGTCTGGTAGAATTTCGATGTCACTATATATATACGTATTCGAAATTCAATCTGGTGGAAGTGTAATTTCAGCGATAGCTTTGAGCTCAAGCAGGTTTCAAATTAAAAGTTCAAATGGCTTTTCAGATGGAATATGTTTCAACTTTAGGATAATTGAAATTGAAATCCGGGATAAGTCTACCTTTGAAACTAATTTTATTGACTGAGGAGAAACTTTTTGCAAGTGATTCCGAAGGTTACTGTTGTAGACAGATTGATCGTGAGATTTTTGGTGGCTATTTAAGTTTCTAACATATCGCAGAAGATCACTTGAAGGGATCGTTGCACAAGTTTTACATTTTTATGAATTTTAATTTGCAGGAAATATATATTTTGTGTCATACATTTGTCCTTTTTATGGATTGTTACACTTGAAAACATAAATTCTTTTGGAAAATTCTTTTGGAAAAAGTAAGCAAAAATTATAAATGTTTACGGTTTTTTATTTTTTTGGTTCACTTCCGATATACTCTTTTGTGTCATACTTTTGTTCTTGTTACGAATAGTTACAATTACAAACTTATAATATTCTTTTGGAAAAAAAACAAAAATTATAAATGTTTACGATTTTTTATTTATTTGATTTATTTGCATTGTTCCAAAATAAAACAAAAAGTGGAATTAATGAAAGTATAAAATTTAACTAAAATTTAACCTCTAAAGGAAATTACACATATTCCCATAACTACGTCAATGAAGTTCAAAGGATTAATATTACTATAAATACGATATTTATTAATTATTACATATTCGATAGTTTTTCCGATTTACTGTGAATAGAATAAATCAAGAGAAATCGGATTATTTTCTGTTCGATAGTAAAAAAATTACAGCCAAAATTTAGACTTTTTATTACAAATTCATAATCTAGTTAGTTTTAACACCAGTAATAATAACACATCTTTTAGGAATTTAAAAATCTTTCTTTTGCAAATAAAAAACGAGAAAACAAGAAATATTAAATTCAGCTCGAAGTTTGGCACGCGTTCGTGTCAATAGCAACGTATACCAGCACTAAACAATGACATAAATAATTAATGCGTTATTAAATCAAATGTGAAGGAGCAGGACGAGGTAAAATAAACAATCGAAACACCCATATCCATGATTATATAACAAATATGCATTAAATTCTTGTTTTGACCCGATTCGCCTCGATCTATCCTATAACATGCATTGATAAATGATTCTATTTCTTAAACATTTCTTTTTTATTATTATTATTTCTTTTGACAAATTCTTTATTTTAAAAAAAAGTACGTACAGTAAAACCCCGTTTATCCGAATCAATCACAGCCGGACCCAATCCAAATAATAAAAAATCCGAATAATCTGAAAAATTAGTTAACGACATAAATAACACAGTTTTCATATATTTTATTCAATTTATTGCACATCTCACTTTATTTCTACAAGAATATTTTAATTAGGATGCGACGAACGAGCGTCGTCGATGCGACTGTGAAACAAGCAAAGAAAGATATCTGATTTAAATGAAAATATATCCAAGTAAAAATGAGAGAAGAAAACAGCTTGTACGCATTCGTAGACGTAGACTCAGCATTTTAACTAATTAGTAAAACATTCATTCATTAAAAAAAAATTCTTGCCCGTTGAGATAAAAATTTTATTCCTACAGTGTGGCAAATATTACATATACCGTATTTTTCTGTCCGGATAAACCGAAAATCCGGATAAATTAACTTTTACTCTATTTGAAAGTTATTCGCAACGATTTAAGCAATCGATTGCTTCAAACGTACCTGTACGATAATCTGTGTCGCGATCCAAAGCAACTGCTTCTCCGTTGGGACGATTACACAGCTCCACAAAAAAAAAATTTTTTTTACGCATGAAGCCAGACCAGTCTTACTATATGTAATTGGCCCCGCTGAAACCGAATCTGAGGTCAGAATAACCCTATCGCGTCAGGTTTTCTTTTTAAGTTCAAAAAATAACCCAAAAATGGAAAAAATCAACAAACTTGGCTTATAAACTAAAACAAACCTTATAACCCCATAACACTACGTCAGCATAATCCGAATTATCTAAAAGCTCCTTAACTACATAACGTCATTGTTGGGTCCCAAGGATAGGCAAGGCTCGAGAGGGTCACTCAACCAGCCATCTGGTTGACACTTTGGAGTGGCCTTTCCTGCGTAGTCCTTGGGACCTTTAATTTATGACCACACAAGTGAAAATTCTTCCTACTCCTGACTTGGGGTTGGGGGTGTGCCCCAATTGGCACTACTCAGAGAGGTGGCAATGCTCCACCAATGGAGCTGAAGACCCCGGAAAACGTAATGAACTCCACCCACACAGGATCAGTTATAAGAAGCGAACAAATTTGCCAAAGACTAGATTATCACTATTTTTTCATTACACCAACAACATTACTGTACTCTTACCTTGCCGTATCGAAACTCTTTCTTGTACTAAACTCAAATAAATTGTTGTGTTAAGGTTGATTATCGAGTTGATTAAATCCTTCCGCGTCGTAAACAAAAATAGACTCCATTGTCATTAATTTAACATTGGAGGTGCAGCGCCAGTAAGTCCGCGAGATTACGGTTGCACACGTACAGGAGGTTCAGCAACAACCCTTTGTACGCTCGAAACAGTTATGGCAAACGCAAGAAAAAAATTTACGATGCAGGGATTCGGATGCCCAGTATCGGCGGCTAGTACGGGTGAGAAAGCGGGCCCGCGGGCGTCGTCATCATGAGGTTATGGGGTAATCGTTTGTTTGTTGATTTTTTCCATTTTTTGGTTATTTTCTGAACTTAAAAAGAAAACCTGACGCGATAGGGTTAGTCTGAACACAGATTCGGTATCAGCGGGGTCGATTACATATAGTAAGAGTGGTCTGGGTTCATGGGTAAAAAATTTTTTTTTTTTGTGGAACTGTGTTATCGTTGCGCTCCCACTAATGTAAGGGAGAGGAAAAGAGAGAGAGAGAGAGACGGAAGTAAAGCGGAAGAAAAACGGAATAATACGGAAGATACGGAAGAACACGGAAGAACGGAAGTCACTGACACTTTCTGAAGTCTCTGTCAGAATGATCAAGCTCTGTGGCGCGTGGGAATTATTTGGTTTTATTTAAATAAATAATAAACAATAATAATAATAATAACCACTGAAGTTTTAACAATATTAAACAATACTCTTAACACTCTCTCTCCTCGCTGCTCTCTTTCCTCACTGCTCTCTTGCCACACAATCTCTCGCGCCCCGAACATTCACTCGCTTAAACGTACATCCCTCAATCGCTCTATCTTTTTTCCACATATATTCCTTTTTCACTCGCACTCAAAATCTTCGCATTCATCCCTTCCAATCACGCAGTCACGTAAACTTCATTCCCACGGCCCAGTTTCTCTGTTTCAAACATACACTTGACATAACTCAGCCACTCTTCGCTAGCATTCTTTCGACCACCCAAGATTCGTCCACGGTCACACTTTTCCAAACATACCCGGATCATTCTCACTCGCAACCATAAATACATTCACACCACCACTTGAGAGGCCCATCTACTGGCGCCGTCCCGTCGCAGGTAGTGCCTGACTCTTACACTAGCTTAACCACTTGCGCTGGAAAGACGTGCCACGCACGTCGTGATGCTTTTTTCACAGTGGTATGCACGTCGTTGGCGATTCTGGCGGTTGTCGCAGAAACAAAAACGACGTGCGTGGCATGCCGGGTGGCATTGTTTGCCAGAGCACAGATTATTATTGCACTGCATAGCGTGCACTTCTCAATATTTAACCCATATTCTAGAATGGACAGCAAAAGTTCTAGGTCGAAAATAAATTAGTTTAAAAAATATAAATCCTTTTCCGATTTCTCTAAGGCATCGAACGCTCTATGACGCTTCTCAGTAAGTTACGCTGGACCGTTCTGCTACACGCGTCGGTGAATTTTTCGCCAACGCAAGTGGTTAATACTGGGAAGGCTAGTTCAATTAGATGGTGTTTCAGATTGATGTTTGAAGAAGTCAACTCAAATAAGTTGTATATTATTTAATGCGTAGTTGATGTTGAGTTGTACAGGTTTGCGATATTTCGATGTATGTTGATGTTTTGGTGTTTCTTGGTGGTTTGTTTAACTATGCTGATGGTGTTCTACGATGTTGGTGTGATAGTAACAGTAATACCGATCATGATAATAATGTGATGTTATGCTGATATTTATATTCTAAAATATGTGGTACTGTCTGGTGATTGGTGGAAGTTGGAAGGGAAAGGGCAACAAGAAATTGGAAATAAAGGTTGCTGATTGGTTAGAGAAAAAAGGTGATGGAGGTAGAAAGTGAGGGTAGAAGGAGTTTGAAGTAACTGTAGATGGAGGAAAAACCCGGGAAGGAAGAAAAAGGTGTGAAAGTGACGAGGTTGAGGAGTTCGGAGTAGGATTTTATGGTAGGTCTGATTTAATGTGTTTATGATGGTTTATTGTTCGGTGATGCGACCGAAAAGTACCTTTCACACGATGTTATAAGAAAGCCTGTAACAAATTAATCTCTTTTTTAGAAAAATGTTAAATATGTAATAGTAGGTATCTTAAAGATCAAGCTTTAATTTATAATATTAACTTTTTATCCAAAGTTTTTTGTTTACTTAATTTTATTTTTTTATTCAATTTATAATGTTACATATATCGAGTCGTAACCTAAATTCGTTCAGTCACTGCAAGTATCATCCATTTCTTCTAAGAATCGATTGTTTATCTCACTGTTGCGGTACCCAACTGTGATAATAATAGAGTAACCAGCAATTAGTTTAATTTCTAGCACTGCTACTCATTACAACTCCTGCCAAAACTGTACCGAAACGAACCCATAGTATGGAAGATTTAAAAATGCATTTTCGGCATATAATGCTGTTCGAGTTTAAACAAGGTAATTCTGCTGCAGACACAGCTGGAAAAGTTTGTGATGAACACGGTGATAGTGTAATTAGTGAAAGAACGGTACAAAAATGGTTCGCAAGATATCTTTTTCAAATATTAGGTTAACCCATAATTAATGTTGTTCCTCGACACTAGTTTTTATTACGAAATATTAAGACATACATTTACTTTTAATCATCGATATATCGATCGTTACTTTTCACGATCTTTTCTTATCTGTTAAGTAATTTGATTCGTTATCTTTCAAAAAAATGTTGAATGTTTTTAATTGTTTCTAAGGTCGCCTTTGCTGTGCGTGACACAGCGTTTAAAAAACTAAAAATAAAAATTGGAAACTGATACCACGTTCGCCACAACCAGTTACTACTTATTCCAATTATTATAACATTTTTTAATCGACAACAAAAATTCTACAATAATTGGCGCTTAAAATAAGCATCGGAGAAGATTTTTAGGTAAAAACATCCGAAATTTTTTGAAGAAGGAATCCAGAAGCTACTTGATAGATAAGAAAAAATCATAGAAAACAATGGTCGATACAGTCATGACTAAAAATTAATGCAAATATTAATATCTTACAGTGAAAATTAGCGTCAAAGAGCGACAATGTTTATGAGATGTGAAAATTAGCGTCAAGGAACGACATTATTTTTGGAAAGACCTAATAATACCCAAACTGTATATAAAACAATAAGTTCCTTGAGTTATATAGAGTTTCTATTTAAAACTCTATATAATTACTATTAGGTACCGGAAAGGGTTCGTGCAGCTTTTTGTTAGAAAAAAATTCAAATTGAATTTCTCATAGTATTTTGCAAAGATAATATAATATCATTAGAAGATTTTGTCCATTTAGTTATATAGAGTTTTTATTTAAATATACAGTTTGTAAAAGTTTAATTATTATGAATAATGTTTAGGTGAGCGACTATGACGCGCATAAATATATAATCAGTCTCACACCAATTCTCTAACTACACAACAACACACTCGCTCGACTCTCTGTTCAACACACTCTATGCTCTGTTCAACGGTCTCTCAAAAATCCAACCTGCTCCACGTTCTTTTCCACTCTGCTCTCTTTTCCATAACGAAAAACCCTCGCAAGTCCCATTTTCTCCCTCCTTCGCACTCCTACAACCTTGCCCACGCATCGACCCATCGTACGTCCGTTTTGGGTCTGGTCTTCGTCCGTTAACGCTTTCTATTGCCCTCCATAAACTAAAGGTCCTTAACCTGTTAACTGGGTCATTTTTCGATCAGAAGCTCCTTTATGCTTGGAGTTAAAAATTAATAAAAAATAATACATTTTAATTGGATAGATTTTAATCATTGCAAATATAAGTCTAATGTAACGCGTCTTTTTTATAAAAATATAACGATGCACTCAAAAGTAAATCAATGTGAAAATAAATGATTTCGTCCAAAATATCGGTATTCCGCGTGACGAGTTTACTCGTCTTACCCGGTTAACACGTTAAAACTGCGACACTACAATTATAACAATTCGATAAATTTCTTTCCTAAAAATCCTTCAAAATAACGAGTCTAATGAGGAATACTCCCTTCAATGATCCAATGTAAGCAAATCTCTCCTAACTTTATCGAACACGATGAAGTAGGTGTACACGATCTCCGATCGCAACAGATATTTAATCCCATTTCCATTAAAATTTTCCACCGGCTGGACGATCAATTTGGACATCGTTATGCAGTCGATGCGCTACGACAATTTTCCAGTCGATCTGGCAACGATTTTGCAATAACATAGCAGACCACAGAATGAATTATGATAAGGCTGTCTAGGCGGTAACCGAAAAATACTGTGTTTTGTGTGAAAACAGGCGGCATTAACGACGTGGACACGGATGTGTGCACCCGCTGCCGCTTAATACCGCGAAATGAGAACAAAGCAGCATCCGGGCTATTTATTGAGGTAGAAAATGTAATTAAACCGAGATTATAACAATGGATTTGTTGCGTTTTATACCGATCCGTTCTTTGTCCCGGTGGTTTCGCCGGGAAAAATAAAAACGTGACTTTGATATGATAACCCGCTACCGTTTGTATCGACAACCGCATTTTTATAGGGACACGAAGCTTATTACCATCTGTTTGATGGACCGCGTTGAACCAACCGTTATTTATTTGCCTGGAGTTCGCCACGCCTGTATATTTTTCCGGTCCAACTTGTTTTCACCCTTTTACTGCAACCTTTATTCCCTTTTTTTTATTCGCTGGTCGGTCTACCACTTGGCCACCCTTCACACCTTTCTTTTCTTTTTATTCTTTTTTCTTCTTTTCTTGTCAGTATTACCGCCATTCTGATAAAACTGATTTTGATTGTTAATTTAATATATTCTTCGGCACAATTTTTTATTTTGCTTTGGTTCTTGTTAGTATTACCATAGGTATAATTAGGTGAAAAATATAAAACAAAAGAGAATAAAATAAAATTATATTAAATTATATTTAAATTATATTTGAAAATAAATATATTTGTTTCAGTTTATTTTGTATACGTGTACAGGGTGGTCCACGCAACTTGTAAATTATGCGTTGCACGAAAAAGTTTTGTATACAGAAGTTGCATGGTTTGAAGGCGTACATTATTTAATGTATTAATTTTTTTTCTTTTTTTTGTAGGTAGAAATGTTTCGAAGATTTGAAGGTCGACTTTGTTTTTTTAAATGGAATACTATATTTTTTATACCAAAATAAGGAAGAATGTCGAATTGTGAGTAAAAAAGTATTGGCCTTCGTTAGCCCTAAACCTAATAACCAACGAGTAACTTCACTTTATTTCCTGAAAATTTTCTTCGCGTAATATCAAGATAGAGATTCAACTTATCACAGATTTCCGCGAGACAGCGAGATGTTTACGCGACGAATGAAGTGAAATTACTGCTTAGTTATTAGGTTTAGGGCTAACGAAGGCCACTACTTTTTTACTCACAATTCGACATTCTTCCATATTTTGGTATAAAAAATATAGTCGACCTTCGAATCTCCGAAATACTTCCACCTATAAAAAAAAATAAATACGCTACATAATGCACCCCTTCAGAGCATTCAACTTCTGTATACAAAACTTTTTCGTGCAACGTATATTTTGCAAGTTACAGAGGTGTGCAAGTTGCGTGGACCACCCTGTATATATATTTTACATAGAATGTATAAAATGTTTTATAACACATATTATATATATATACAAAAGCTAGATATAAAGTGAAAAATACGTGAAACGATATAAAAAATTTGTCATGTGAAAATTTTGACTCTCGATTGGTGCAAAGTAAAAATGGTAATGCGTGCTTTTAACCGCTCAGCTACACTGGTTCACTGGTACCTGATCTTCCTGGAAAATATTTTTAGCGCTCACCTCTCAATGCTGCAAATTTTTTGATATTTTCTCCGAAAGAAAGGGCCATGCATCGTGCACTATCAGAGTATCTTGTTCAATAAGACTATATTTATTAATTGGTACTATTATCATAATATGCAAGTGAATATGAAATAATACTAACGATTTAATTGACACGATCGATGTGTATAGTCCTACGACGACTATCAGAGTATCTTGTTCAATGAGACCGTATTTATCAATTAATACTATTATCATAATATGCAAGTGAATATGAAATAATAATAACGATTTAATTGACACGATCGCTGTGTATAGTAAAGGGCCATGCATCGTGCATCTGAACCATTTTAAGGTTCCATTATCGTCGACTCAAAGGACCGAACGTGTATAAAACTATCACGATCGGGATTTCGATGTTCTTAAAATCTTTTCGTCGGTACCTATTCAAGATGTTGTTTCAGTCAACTAATTATTGATCTGCAAATTGGTTTTTGAAAAGTTTTTAACTCGCACTTTAAGTTTGGAAACGGATACATACTGCCGTGCGCTTTAACACTAGAACTACCGAATCAGTCAAAATGACTGGTTCATAATTTGTTATAGAAATTTTATAAATGTACAACGATGTATTTTGGGAGATTTTCTATGACTTTTTGTAAAAAATATGTACAGAGCATTGTTACCCTTATTATAGATATTTTTTCAAATACCTACCATTTTGATTTCTTTGGTACAAATAAGTCTACTTTAACCTGTTAAGTGCGGAATTTAGTTTCCAAAGGCCACCGCAAGGTGCGGAGTTAAAATCAAGCGATGACGCGTATACACGTCAAACGCAAGATAAATGGTCCTACTATAAATTTTTACAAAAAATGAGGAATGAGTATATTTTTATTAGTCAGAAAAATTTATTTTACATGACGTGCATACACGTCGAACGCACTTAACAGGTTAATCGCCGGTAGTTCTAGTGTTAACGATCAAAGTATGATACATAATACTGTAATATTAGGTTGGTCAATAAGTTCGCACGGTTTTTAACTATAATTGTCTTCCAGCGCTTTGAAATGTAATTAACCCTTTGACTGCTATGGACGCACATATGCGTCCAGTGGAAACTATCGGTATGGACTACGGCCAGTTGGTTCACATTATATCGTCACGATCCCATCGACACTAATCGTTCTAACATACGTTTCACGGACTCAGCGATTTAATAAACCTCGTAAACGAGCTCGACCACCGCGTCAGTTCTTTTTTGCTGAAGAGAAAATCGATTCGGACGTTAAGGGACAGATGGATCAACCTAGTTGAGAAAAGAGAATGTGACTTGGTCCGGCCACGCAATATCTTGACTGAAACATCATGGTTTGAGCTCGAAAATATAGGACACGAATGTCAGAACGGGGAGAAAAATGATTCGGATTCGAAGCATAAATCCGTCTCAAATCCTTTTACATCTGTGAAGAGTATCGTACGTCTTTTCTTTATTTTCTCCGAATGACCAGCAGCGGTACGGTTGGAAGAATTATAGGAATAATAAAAATGTTTCCTCGAGTGACCAGCAAGATGAAATCGCTTGAAATATGACGAAGAATGTCGCGAGTTTTAACAGGAATCTTAAAACGTATAGACAACCGGAGAGATCTTTACGATTCGCGGTTGGCTTGAATAAATACATGAACGGCTTTGCCTCGAGACGAAGAGAATTCAGATGCATCTTTATTGGAGTTAGTTACGAGCCATAAAATCACGCTTTTTAACCTCTTAGCTACGGCGAGATTTTTCGCGGACCTATACCACTGTACGATATGACCTGAAGCAGACTTTATACTACGTAATTATGTTACAACAAACATGCCAATAAATAAATTATAGTTTTCTTCATAAATTTTGATGTAAAGAGTCTGAAAAAGCATAATATTACGTGAACGCATATTTCTATTCCATAACAATGGTGTATACAACTCTCAACGACTGAGAAACAAGCGAGCCATTATAGTGGCGTACCGTTCAGAGAGATGATATCCGCGAAAGCCGCTATACTGGCGTACAGTAGCTAAAAGGTTAAAGAAAATAGGCGAAGAAATGGAACCAAGACAGAAATTTACGTTGTCATTTGAGGATTCTTAAAATGTATTTTTAATTTTGCATATTTTTTATAATACCAGTGTTTTGATACAATGAAATTTGTAGCCAGCGGTGCTTTATATCACGAATGAATAAATTATAGTTTTTCGATAAATTTTCATATAAAGAATTTGAAAAACCATAACATCGTACGATCACACATTCCCGTTGCATAGCGATGGTGCAAATGAGTGAGTCATTATAGTGGCGTACCGTTCAGAGAGATGATATCCGCGAAAGCCGCTATAATGGCGTACAGTAGCTAAAAGGTTAAAGAGAATAGGCGAAGAAATGGAACCAAGACAGAAATGTACATTGTCATTTGAGGATTCTTAAAATGTATTTTTAATTTTGCATATTTTTAATAATACCAGTGTTTTGATACAATGAAATTTGTAGCCAGCGGTGCTTTATATCACGAATGAATAAATTATAGTTGTTTAGCTCCCACAAGGTTCATAGAGCCGTATATTTAGCAAAATGAATTGCGAAATACTAATACAAATTTATTGTATAAAAAATGTCCAAGCTCAGAGAGTGATGAATGAATAATAATAAATGCTAATGAAATAGTGACTAGTGACAGTGGTAGTAGTTACATAGTAGTGACTAAAGAAAAAAGTAAATAGTAACACGGCACGGGAATCCGAATCCTTGTATTTAAATTCTGTCCGTCCAGAAGTGTGTACTTGAATATAATTTTGTAGGTGGAAAATCTGTACTGACCAATTTTTGTGGACTACGGAAGTTGGGGCGTTTCTATACCACTGTTCTGTGGAGGTGGAAACATTTTAATATTTAATATTTAAACATTTAATAAAGATTACGATACGTCAATTGCTATTGAGCAGAGAGATCGAAGGCTTAAGCTCCTAAATAAGTTTTCAACGCCTCTCCCGGTTGTTAAGTTAACACTAAAACGACCAAAGCGGTCAAAATGACCGCCTTGTAATTTCTCATAAAAATTTTTTCGTGATTTTCTCGTGAAAAATATAAGTGAAGATTTATTCCCTTTAATTTACGCGTTTTTTAGAATACCTATCATTTTTATTTCTTTGGGTGCAAATAGGTTTACTTTAATCGTCGGTAGGTTTAGTGTTAATAGCATTCTAAAAAAGGCAAAATGGACAATTCCTCAAAAATAGCAGCTGGCTCGTCCGTATCATAAACTCGTGGTAGTTCATTATCCTAACAATAGTTTTTCCATTAATTTTCATATAAAGAATTTGAAAAACCATAACATCATATTATGAACACACAGTCCCGTTGCATAGCGATTGTGCACATAGGTTTCAACGATTGGGAAATAAGTGAGCCATTATAGCGACGTACCGTTCAGAGAGATGGCATCCACGAAAACCGCTGTAGGGGCGTACAGTAGCTAAAAAGTTAAAACGCGAATTTATGAAAGTTGTGATACGTTTTGTATGCAAAATATAGGAAAAATGTGTACAAAACCGTGGAGTAAATTTGATAAAGAAACTGACCGATCAGACAATTTGTCTTTAGTATCACACAAAGCTTCAGCACACCTTGACATTTTTGAACGAAGAGTTTTCTATAATTGTTTTATTTTTATCACTTTCGACTTGTTTCAAAAATCTATTATGTATTAATAAATCTATAAAATGTATTAATAGCGTCCACTCATATAAATAAAAAATTTCTTTTCAGGGTCAACTTGGACTTTATAAAGTTGTAGCTGACATCAGGACGAATTCAACAATGTAGAGTGTTGTAACTTTTAGTTAACCTCGAGTACAAGATAACGGATCAAAAATTGATTAACTTTTATCTTTCACATTTTTCTATCCTGTAATCAAAAATGCCTAAAAATCGATGGCTAATCAATGATCTTGAAAATTTAGAAAAAAAATTATCTTAAAGGTCAATATTCATGGCAATACTTTTTACAAGAAACCAAACAAGTTTGTCCTTACACCTCATTTTCATACTTCTAAAAAGGGCGCGATAAATCATATTACAATTTTCACTTCCCGATACTTCATATTCCTACGTGGTTGCTAAAACTATTTAAAATTAGCCTGCCGTTAATTGTTAACCCGGTTATCGATAAAAAGGCTATAAACTGAGAAAAATGCTATTGCAATGTAGATTTTAGAGAGAAATTGAAAAACGGAAGAATTTTAATATTGCTCGTATGCTTCAATAACGTCAGCCTTTAAGCGGTCGAAAGGGCAAGCGGAGAAGGCGCTTGCTGGATTCACGAGGATGATAAATATTTCATCGAACATCGTACGGTTTTCATCGTTGTTCGGATCACTGCAAAATTCACCGTCGGTATTCAGCAATGTTCTCATTCGCCAGCTAGCTATGTGGCTAGTTGGCTGCCACTCGATACTATCGTGGAATCACGTTGCAACGCTTTATATTTTATGCATTCTTCGAGTACTCGGAATCGAAGTGAGCCAAGAAGTACCGGGACGGACGAGATATCCGAGAAATCGAACGAATGCACGGGGATTACGATTACTTTTTGAATGGGCTACCGGGAGCCATTAAGACAAAGATAACAGCAAGCTTATTTTCTAGATCGTCCGAAGTGATGTTTTATCCGCAGTTTGGTAAGCGTTTCTCAAGTAGTTCCGTAACAATATACTTTTATTGATGGGAGAGATAATTTTATTTGAGAGTCGTCTAGGCGGAGTGATACGGTGGACTTCTGTGTAAGACCCGATGCAGACGAGCGACTTTTGTCTTTGTTGTTTTTTACTTGGAAAAACTAAGTGTTGAGTCCTGAAAGGCACCGGATAATTGATAACGGTTTTTTGTGGCGGGTGAAAGATGGAAGGAAAAGGATAGGAAGTCGTTTCGTCCGGGGCCTGCTAGTGGACTCGTGAGTAAGGCATCCTAGCAGGCCCGTGCCTTAGACGCGGGGATGTTGAAGTTAGGAGAGGGATGAGTAATATCGGTATAAGTACAGTCTGCTTCACAAGAGCGTGGACGCGATATCTCTGTACAAGTAAATCTTTTCTTAGAAAATATTATATAGGTCGAAAGTACATCTAAAAAGCTAATACGCACTTACTTAACACGTTGACTGCCATTGTCGAAATCACGTTTTGCTCGGAACGCCATGGCTCAGGACGCCACACCGGTAAATAGAAGATTCGACAAAAATTAATTTCATTTTTGATCTTCTAATAAAAATTTTTAATCGTTGAATAGTGCACACTTTATTTCAAAGTATTCTCTAATAGCGATGATGATGTTCAAAATTCGTTAACTATCAATGTTCATCAATTTTTAGAATTATAAACATTTGAGGCACTCTCGTCGCCGCTGACCACCATGGCGCTACAGAAGAAACAATCTCCGGTCACATATGACCACTATGGCAGTCAACGTGTTAACCGTTTGAGCCCCAAGGGGTATTGAAAAAAATTTCTCTAAACGAGTACGAAAAGACCCAGGCGGTGCGATAGCGCTTGTCTTAATCCATTGCGAAGAAAAAAATTATGTGTTACTCTTCGTTTAAATTGTTCGTAACACAAAAAATATTTATAAGTTGTAATTCGTTATTTTATGAAATACATCTGTATTATTATATATACGTACTGTAAGTTTATAAATGTTTCAAGTTTCGTTCGATAAAAATGATTGAGAAGATAACAATGAAATACAAAATGTTTTATTTGTATTATTTACATTAGAGAAAGGAGCTGTGTGATGTAGGTGCGTCAGTAAATCTGAGCGCGCTACTTCGACAGTCGATGATGCACCGTCAGTTGTCCACAACGCTCGAAATGTGCTGGGTTTTCTCGACATAAAATCTGAACAACGCGATCGCGCTGCTTGGGACTCAAACGGTTAATAATACGTCCAATCACCACCGTTAGCGATTATTGCTTGGCATCGTCTGAGCATGCTTTCAACCAACTTTTCGGCATACGAGACTGGCAGTGACCTCCATATTTCCCGAATACGACGAACTAGTGTTTTTAATTTCATAATTCGTTTCCCTCGGAGTTTGTTCTTCATAATGGACCAAACATTTTCAATTGGATCGGCATCGGGGGACCGAGATGGCCAATCCAACACGTTGATACCGTTCGCTGCTTTCCATTCTGAACAAAGGCGGCTTCTGTGTTTAGGGTCATTGTCTTCTCGAAGGATTCATTGATCTCTGGTTTCATGAAACCAATGTTTCGCCGATACTAGGAGACCCCTTTCGTACAATTTAACCATCTTCTGGGCATTCAAATTATCCGTAAACACGGATAATGTCCCGAAATCTCGAACGTTGAAACATCCCCATACATGAACCTTTATTGGGTGTTTAATAGTTCTTTGGATAATTGGATTTCCATGTGTAGACCAGGCTCGTTTAATAGGAGTCCAAGCCCAAAAAGATGACTCGTTACTGAACACAATATTGTTCCAATCACGATCAAGGTTTTCTTGTGCCCCCGCCAACCGCTTTCCGACATGCTTTGTTGAAAGCAATGGTTTCGAAATTGTAGCGCGCCATGCAACTTTATTTGCTTCTAACCTACGTTTGATTGTTAGTGTAAGGGGCAAAAGAGAGAGACAAAGAGGAGAGAGAGTCAAACGGAAGTAAAACGGAAGGAAACGGAAGAACGGAAGACACTAACACTTTCGGAAGTCTTTGTCAGAATAATCGAGCTCTGGTGCGTAGGAATTATTTGGTTTATTAAATAATAAAAATAACTGAAGTTTAACAATAATAATACTCTTAATCAATATATGGCTCTCCTCGCTACTCTCTTTCCTTACGGCACTCTCACAACAAAATCTCCGCCCCCCGAACATTCACTCACTTAAATGCACATCCCTCAATCACATCTTCTTTTTTCCACATACATCCCTTTTTCACTCTCACTCAAAATCTTCGCATCCATCCCTTTCAATCACGCAGTCACGTAGACTTCATTCCCACGGCTCAGTTTCTCAGTTTCAAAGATACGCTAGACATAACCCAGACACTCTTCGCTAACACTCTTTCGACCACCCAAGATTGGTCCACGGTCACACTTTTCCAAACATACCCGGATCAGTCTCACTCGCAACCATAAATACATTCACACCACCACTCGAGAGGCCCATCTACTGGCGCCGTCCCGTCGCAGGTACTGGCGACTCTTACATTAGTATTCCTATATATATGCCCTTTTTTGCTAAAATTGCTTGACCTTTGCGCAAAGAAAATGTTCGGATTGTTTTGAACCTCGGTTAGGGAGATGATCGACACATTTTGATTCCTTATACCGTTGCACCCACTTATTTACAAATTCGCGAGACTTATGCAAATATTTTGCTGCATCTCTAACGCTCATTTTGGGTCCTCTTGGGTGATGGCACAAGAAGACCGCTTCGAAACGTTTAGCGTATATAGCACTCATCGTGAAATGATCTGAATCTCTCAATGTTAGAAACGATACTAAGATATGTGGGCCTATTGCGTATTAGAGGAGACATTGTATGTTTAGAGTAGCACAGTCTTTGACTTATTGGGTATTAAATTTCAGAGATATCGTGTCAACGCTCTTGTGAAACAGACTGTAACATATGCCACATATACTGTGGCCGCGTTTTTCGGCAAAGACTTTTGCAGTGAAAGGGTTAAATACGGAACGAAAATGGCGAAACACAAATTAGGGAACTCACTGATCTACAGAAAGAAAACTCTTGTCTTTTCTGAAAGATGTCGGTCTTTTCCACTGTTTATAGACACGTTTTCCATTGCTAACTAATAATAAGTTCAGCGCGGTTGCTAACAACCTTTAAACTTAACCCTTTGCGCTCCAACTACCAGTCTGACTGGCATAACATGTAAAGAAGATCTACTCCAACTACCAGTCTGGCTGGCATAACAAGTAAAGACGATATACTCCAATTATCAGCTCTACTGGCAACATTTTATTTTCTAATTATCACTAACTGTGGCGACCCATTATTATTACTTTCTATTGTGATACATGTACAAGAAAACCCGGTCTACAAGTAGGCGACTGTTTTTTGAATTATCATACAAAAAAAGTTTATGAGAAATAAATTATTATATTCCTAAATTAACTTAACCTAATATATGAATAAATTTTATATTATTAATCAATGTTTAATACGCTTCTACAAAAATTTCATCAAAATGATTTTTTGCCGTTTATGTTATAAAAAAAATGTCAACCAAATTGTATATTTCAGTATCTGAATTTATTTTAAGATACATTGAAGTTATTTAAATTTTTGAGTTAATTCTCGTTAATAAAAAATCATTTTTCTAAAAACTGCAGCATTTTTTTCAAAGTATCGTGATTACAAAATATTGCCTAAAAGTCCGTGGAGTAGACTACCGACAGGTGCAAGAAATGCACGGAGCGCAAAGGGTTAAGGCTTAACTGTGTAACTATTCGACCCTCTATAACGCCATTTGACTTAAAAGCTACATACCTATGCGTATGTATTTTCAAAGTTTTATTTTTTAGTTATTTATTACTGTATTAGTTAATTTTATCACTATACCACTCGGTCTTATTATTTATTACTATCTTTATTACTATACATCGGTCTTTTTCACCTTCTATGGACACGTCTTGTGTTACTGACTGAGAGTTCAAAGCGGTTACTGATAACCTTGAAAGGTGCATGTGACCTAAAACATTCAATAAAAAAAAGAAAATGATATGTGATCGCAGCGAGATCGCGCAGACAGAAGTCGGTCGTCTGCATCGGGCCTAATCCGGGAGATACGTTTCGCGTTATAGGAAATTAGGTTATACAGAACATGCATTATCAGACGAATTTATGCAAGTTCAAACATGCCTCTAATTTGTAACTGTAATCGCATACTGCTAGTGAGATATGAATCAGTTTGAAACATTATTGCATTTCAAACAGAATGTTAGTGCTAATTAACTTGTTTTAAATAAAGCTTTCTTTAATAAAGGGAAGTCGAAACAAAATACAGGTAACTTAATTATAAAAAAAAGTATTGTATACGTTATCTTCGTAAGAAAAATTATTTGTTGATACTTCCGATAGTGAATTAATGTTAAATAGTAAAATACGTATTTTTATTTTAATTGAAATTTGAATAAAAATATTTCTCTTTAATAAATTACTTTTGATAAAAAGGAGTTTCACTGTGCATATAAATAATAAGTAAGTGTATGTATTTGCTTTTCTAAACAAAAAATTAAAAAACTATGTCAAAATGTTAAATCTATCTTAGTTCCAGTGTTCGATCATTCTTGATAAACCTTCCGAAAAGTGTCAGTGTCTTCCGCTTCCGTTTCTCTCCCTTTCTCTCTCTCTCTCTCTCTCTCACCCTTACACTTCAAATGTACTTTCAATTCCATTCTTGCTCAAAGTTTGAATAAGTAGTTATTTCCAAGTGGTCGTAATAATTTGATCACCCACTGTAGTCTCAATTTTTTCGTCGCGTTGTACGAGTTCACGTTATAGGGAAACGCGTTATATGGGAATGCACTGAAATGGATTGTGACTTACAAGTTACATACTCCTGTATTTATATTTTTCAAATTTGACTTTGTTTACTTTTGTTTACTACATTATTCAATTTTATTATTATTGTAGTGCCGTAGTTTTAAGAACTTGTAGTTTATGGAGGGCAATAAAGGCGTAACGGATGGGGACCGGATCCAACGGACGGGGACCGGACCCAAAGGACGTACGATGGGTCGATGCGTAGGCAGAGTTGAACAGAACGTGGAAGAGAGTTGAACGAAGAAAATAGAGTTGGACAGAACGTAGAGTAGAGTAGAACACAGTTGAACGCAGTGTTGAACGGAGAGTTAAATCGAGAGTTGAACAGAGTGTTGAAGAGAGCGTCGAATGAGTGTGTTGCGTAGTTAACAATTGTTGTAAGACGGATTGTATATTATTGCGCGTCACAGTCACTCACCTAAACTTTATTCTTAATAATTAAATGTTTATAAACTATATTTAAATAAAAACTCTATATTATACTACTATCCTGACAGCCTATTTATAACAGCTAGTGGTTCAAAAATTTTCAAATTAAAACGAGAAACCATAATTTATTTTATTTTCTTTCTCATAACCAAACAGAATTCCGGCTATAGAGGGTTAAATTTCTAGCGAGAGATGACCGACATGACCAACCCTCTTATAGCGAATTTTAATTATAAATATATAACATACAGTTTTAATCCACAAATGCAAATTACTCGTATACCATGTGTTGAGTAAAAAAATATTTTTAACAAAAAATGAATGGTTTCGAGGAGGCTACAATCTGATGTAAGCTGTTTTTTTTAAACGAACGCGTAGAGAATGGTATATTTTTAATGCAGCGGTCGAAGCAGCTCGTTATCCTCCACAGAAAAGTATTCAGAGCTATTTACGTCGGAAAAATATTAATTTGAGAGATATTTTTACCAAAACATTGGAAAATAGCCATTATTGGTCATAGTGTGACTATTTATTAATTTAAAGCAACAGAAAATTTTATTTCAACGGTGATAAACATTTCTGAGCGATAGTAAATGAACACAATTGTCTCAATACCAAACTTTACATGTCCTCCATGAAATGGTGTTCTATGTACAGTAGAACGTTGATTATTCAGACATCGATTATCCGGAATGCCGATTATCCGGATTTCGATTACCCAAGTCCAGTCACATATGTGTGCACTACACATTTAAACTACGTATTTAATGATGTTTGCATTTTGGCACACGTATCCTTCCCATTGTAACCTTGTTTCAGTGTCTTGTTTGATTGTGAGCTTAAAGCGAGATACAGTTTTCGTTTATATCGTAAGTGTTGAAAGAAAAAGAGTAGCGGTGATGAAGATAAATTAGATATTACTGAACGTTTAAAAAAGGGTTAAAAGTCAGTCTAATTTAGCCGAAGAATATGATGTTGGAAATTCTACAATTAGCAACATTAAAAATAGCGAGTCAGAGTTATCTGAATTTCAAAAGAACTTGGACGAAAGTAACTTTCGCCCCTCGCAAAAGTTTTAAAATAGCAAATGATGATAAATTGGATCGGACTATGTATAAATGAATTTTACAGAAATAGTTTTTATATTAGAGGGAATCCACAATTTGGAATGTTACAGGGAATATTACGGAGTTGACACATGCCAATTTTGATGAAATTTTAATATAATATAGATCTGGAAAAATTATTAGACACGTATTTTTTTATATTTGCCATCTGTTTAGCTCACACAAAGTTCGTGGAGCCGTGTATGTAGTAAAAAACAAATTGCAAAACAATAATAATACTTTACTCTATATATTGTGTTGTTCGGAAAGTAATTTCGTTTTTTTCCGATAGAGGATTTAATTGTATTTTTTTTGCACCCAACTTCACGCTTAAGCCGCATAATCATTATATGTTTTGAGAGCTGATATAGCAAGGTTTGTGCGTGAAAAAGTCCATTTGATTCTAGGCAGTATTTTTTGGTTGATGCCCTTTTAAATATGGAGAGCAATAAGCAGCATTTCCGTCATATTTTACTTTTTCACTATAGAAAAGGTAAAAATGCTGTTCAAGCCAGAAAGAAATTAATCGATGTGTATGCAGAAGATGTGTTGACGGTACACCAGTGCCAGAACTGGTTTGCAAAATTTCGATCCGGAAATTTTGATGTCGAAGATGCATCACGTTCTGGAAGGCCGGTTGAAACTGATAAAGACAAGATAAAGGCATTGGTTGATGCAAACCGGCGAATAACAACGCGAAAGATGGCGAAAGGTGCTGGTCCAGAATGGCCAATATATAATTTAATAAAATATTTGTCCATTATACGAAAATTGTCTTTCATTTTCGCAAAAAAAAAACGAAATTACTTTCCGAACAACCCAATATTTAGGTATACAACACAGTTCGCAGATATCACAGTCCAATGTCCAAAAATGATGACGAAAATGAGAATGAAAAATACTATTATGATTAATGAAGGAATGTTTTTGAGCACGGGAAGTGGAGTCCTTATATCTAAATTCTGTCTGTCCAGGGGTGTGTCCATGAAGCTAATTTTTGTGGTGGGAAAACTGTCTTGTCCAATCTGTGTGGGTTTCTGGAGTTGGGGCGTTTTCTAGAAAGCAGTCTTTGGGTGGTGGAGATATTTCGGTAAATCGAGTAAAGGTCAAAGCTGGCGGCCACGTGTTCGTCGAGTCCGTAGTCCGAGGAATAAAGATTATGATACGTCAATTGCTATTGAGCAGAGAGGCCGAAGGATTAAGTAGTAATTAAGGTTTCGACGGTTCTTCTGGTTATTAAATTAATAGCATGCAAAAAGCGGTAAAATTAACAAATCCTCAAAAATAGCAGCTGACGTGTCCGTATCATAAACTCGTGGTAGTCCGTTATCCTATCATCATCGTTCACTTTGAGGGGGTGGTATCAGCTCTCAAAGTAAGGGATGAAAAACCTTTTTAATAGTCTATCTCGAAAATTATTGGATATCACGTTAAGCGCCACGCCGGTCCCTAGGGACCAGCGCAAAACTTTCCGTTCAGGCCTCGTTGGCCCGCACGGACCGGCGGCAGACTTTTCGTTCGTGTTATCATCGCGCGCGTGTCGGTCCTTCCGTACTTGCGAGGCAGAACGTTTATTTTAGGCGGCATCGTTTTTGTTTGGTCAATGTTTTAAGGAAAACAATATAATACTTAAAAACATTAATTTATTGAAACAAAGATAAGCAAAGATAAGCAAAGGTGAGGTTTCTGTGTACATTCATTACAAAAGGTTGTTATTTTTGGCGTTACATTTTTAGCTGTCTTTGGTCCTAACATTCGTGCATTATATTTATAGCATTCTGCGCAGTATTTTCTAATTTTATGCTCACTGCCTTCATTTCTTTTCAAACGATGCTGAGGATTTACACGGGTGTCCACTTGTTCCTCCTCCTTCTCCTGCACAAGTGTGTAAATCAATTTTTTGCGAAACATTGTAGTAGACATCTTATACTCTGGCTCGTCTATCGCCTAACTGTGGCCTGAACGGAACGGCACAAGAATTCGGCGTGGCGCTTAACGTGATATAGAAAGAAAGTTCAAATGTACGGTTTGTCTATTTTTTAATGCTGAATTCAACTGTGTAACAAGTTTAAAAAAAAATTAATTCGTTTGAAAACATTTCAGCTTGCTTTAAAGGCGTGATATCAGCCCCCAAAGTGAACGATGGTCGATATAAAAAAATACGTTTCTAATATTTTTCGGAGATCTATACTCGCGGCCATAAGTCACCGGACATTTAATAAATTTATAATAAAAAAAGTTTGCGCTATAGTTATAAAATGAGCCAACCATTCACTAATTTTTCACATTATACAGGACCTTAAATTATACTATCTTCTTGAGATCTTACTGAACGCTTACTTCGATAAACTTTTTATTCAAAATTTACAAGTGTCCAGTGACAAAGCTTCATCGAAATCGGTGTATGTCAACTTCGTAACATTCCTTGTAAGAATTTTTAATTTACGTTTTTTCTTTCACTTCTCTTGTTTGGTATTTTTCAGACCAATTATCCGAAAAATCCGGAAAACCACTTATCCGGATAGATTTGTCTCCCAATTACTTCGGATAGTCGACGTTCTACTGTAAACTTGTTTCATACGTCTAATAGTTTACGAAGAATTAAAAGTTGCCAATTAGGTCAGTCTGTATAAAAATGTTATAAAGATTTGATGAAGTATTACATAATATTTCATAATACAAGAAAACAAATAATTATAATATAATAATACAGAAATATAATAACACAGGAATAGAATAACACTGGAATATAATAATTCAGGAATATAATAACACTGGAATACAATAAGTCAGGAATATAATAATGCTGGAATATAATAATTCAGGAATGTAATAAGGCAGGAATATAATAATACAGGAATACAATAACATAGGAATACAATAATTCTGGAATGTAATAATACAGGAATGTAATAATACAAGGAATATAATAATATAGGAATATAATAATACAGGAATACAATAACATAGGAATACAATAAGTCAGGAATGTAATAATACGAGGAATATAATAACAAAAATATAATAACACAGGAATATAATAATATAAGGAATATAATATCACAGGAACATAGTAATATCGGAGTATAATAACACAAGAATATAATAGTACAGGAAAATAAATAAATATAATAAAGGAGTCTCAACCCGTTTCAATTACATGATTCGTTACATATTAACCTCCTACACTCGAAACCTTATGCAATGTTGTATGTTTTCATTTACTGTTTCAATATATAATTTAATAAGCAACACAACGTAACACAAAGGTTAAAAAGTCAAAGGCAATTCTACAACTTGTAATTAGCTTACATTTTTCAAATCCAAGGAATGAAAAGCGCGGGAACACGCACGAATAACTCTTTCCACGCTCAGCTTTCGGGCTCTCGAGTAATTCTATTTGCCTCTCTCTGTAGCGTTACTGACTTAATTTGCATAAACGTGAATGCTCTGAAAGAAAGCCAGAACACTGCGCGTCGACTGCAGTTAAGATGGCGCGGAGGGTGAGCAGGGGGCGGAGATTGTAGCTAGAATGTAAATAGAAAATATGACGTTTCGTAAATTGAGCGTTTAAAGTTTTGATGAATTTCTCGTGCAGATGGCACGGATTTAGTAAAAAAGTTGCGCTCTCTTATCTTGGTTAGCCTTTAGACGACAACGCCCCCGACCCACTCCAACTTTAAATAACACCGTGTTTTTATTTCGATTTATACTCACATTCTGAAACCAAGGTAGACATTCGTAGTGTTTTTGAAATAATCTCGTTACTAATTTACTTTTTTTTCTTCCTTGGGAACTGTTGGCCAGAAATTTTAAACGTTCTTCTTGAAAGTAAATTTGGAGTTACTTAAATACCAAGTTAATTAAAGATAACGAGGCACAATACTTCTTATATTTATAGAAGATGCGCTTACTAAAATAGGCATACACTGCAGGATGTATTAGGTACCTGGAAAAAGTTGGTGCGATTTTTTGTCAAAAAATGCAGTATTTTACAGAAATAATATAATGATGATGATATCATTGGAAGATTTTGTCTACTTAGTTGAGGTATGCTGTTTGAATTGTTCATTTGTTTCAATGTTTCATTATCTAGCCAAAGTTAACCTTTTGCATTCGCAGCAAAGCAAAATAAAAAGAGACAAAACAAATATCCAGGGTAAATAAACTAACCCTTTCACTACGGTGTTTTCAGATTTGAAAGATCTCTTGGTATACTAATCGATATAGTTTCTGTTGATATAACAAAAATGTACACTGATAAGTATGTCTGATAAGTATCCGGACACTCATTTTGTCAACTTGATTAATTTTTAGTGATGGTACATAAATATTGCTAAAACATGTAAATTAATGACAATTTAATGAGCGACAGTAATATTTACTACCTTCTTAAGGAATCGACACATTGTAAATTGAAATTATCTGTTAAATTTGCCAACAGTGTATTAAAATTAAATACACTATTCGTAAAAGGACACTGGTTGAATTAACCGTGGTAGAAGAACGTTATTATTTAATCTATAGATCAACAATTAAATAACTCAAATGTAAAGAACTTTTCAAATAACAAAACAGTTCCTTAAGATTTCACACCAATAAATTTTAATGTCATTTTTATTGTATATTAGCTCAGTAATTTATTCACAATATTCAATTTTATTCCATCATAATATTCTGCTACACATAGCTGTAACAATAATAATTAAATAACAAAATCATAAATTACATTCTGTAAAAAATAAGCAGGTGTCCGGATACTTTTGGGCGGTAGTGTACATTCTTTTCTTATTTTATGAAATAAGTAATCTAATTTATCTTGTTAACTCCTCAATAACGACAACTGCATTCTATTAACGAAAGATGCTGGTAAATACAGTAAATTAGGGTAATTAAAATTACACAATTATAAAATAAACTTTTATTACATTTCAAACTTCAGTCAGTAATCTTTGTGTGTAGTCACATTTTCTTAAAAGGCAGTAATAAAAAAATTAAAATTTGAATGAAAAACATAACCTTTCTCATTTAGATTTACCCCAATCCAAAAATATATACTCTAGAATTATTATCTGATACTACTTAACACATTGACTGCCACGGTACTCTTCAGGATTCCGGTACAAAAAATCAATTTAATTTAATCTTAAATAAAACTCAGCTTAAATAAAGTTAAAAATAAACAAATGCCCGGATACTTTTGCGCGGTAATGTTTTATTATTATATTAAAAGTATATTTATAGGTTTGACACTTGTAGAATTTAATGTAATTTTTATTGCACACTAGCTCACTAATTTATCCACAGTATTCAATTTTATTCCATCATAATATCCTGCTACACATAGCTGTAACAATAACAATTAAATAAGAAAATCATAAATTACATTTTCTAAAAAATAACAAGTGTTCGAATACTTTTGAGCGGTACTGTATGTGCTACTTATTTAATAAAAAAGTGCATATTACCATCGTATGTAAATAAAACTATATTCTATACGAATTCAACAAAAGAAATAATTTAACAAATATATTATGCACTTATAATTAGTTAAACTAAATCCGAATAACACTTTTGTAGCTTTCGCGCGTTTTATTATACAAGGTGTCCTAAAAGGTCAATAAATCCCTTTAAAGGATAATTCCTGAGATGATTTCAAGCAACTTTTTCCTTTACGAAAATGTAAAATATAGCTCTGTTAACAAGTTATTAACGAAAAACATTGACCAATCGCAAAGCGAGTAAGACGGCTGGCCACCAGCAGGAGCGTTGATTCAGCGCCGTGCTTGTGCCTCGATGAACAACTCAGGATGTATCGAAGCAACTGTGAACGAGCGTTGAAACTCAGTTTATTCGTTCTACACGAATAATAATTTATTTATTCATTTGATATAACTTTCATTCAATACTCGTCAACAGTTGCTTCGATACATTCCGACTTGCTCGTCAAAGCACAAGCGCGACACAGAGCCAACGCTCCCGCTGACGGCCAGCCGCTTTACTCGCTCTGTGATTGGTCAGTTTTTTTGCGTTAATAACTCGTTAACACTTTACCGACCGATTCATTCGAGCGCGAATACATCGCTAGCACCGCCTCGGTTTTGGCTATCGTGCAGAAATATAAGCGCTTATTCTTGCAATTCTGTTTTTAAATCGAAATTCGTGAGAGTGCTTGGTATATCGTTTCTCTTATTGTAGGGTAATTAAATTGAATAAAATTTTTAATTTTCATAATGTTAGTATTAAGCAGCAAGCAGTGGATAAACGCTGGCTGTAAAAAGCCGATTGATAGGTTCCCGGTCGATGAGCGTTGGTTGCAAAAAGCCGATTAATAGGCTCCCGATTGGTAAAGTGTTAACAAAGCCAATTTTAACATTTTCGCAAAGGAAAAAAGTTGCTTGAAACCATCTCAGAAATCATCGTAAACGGACTTACAGACAATCTGGGACACCCTGTATAGCGCGTTGTACAAGGAATTGCGTTATATGAAAACAGTAGTCACAATATCTTCCACGCGTTATACGGGAATCTACTGTATTCAGCAACTCATAACTTTGTTCATTTTTAAAGTTTCGAAAAATCCTTTGACAGGAGTATTTTATGCGCATAGAAAATGCGGACAATATAAAAACGAAAATTTCACTCTTTTTTTTTGCCGCGCAAATCAGAATAAAAGGTTAAATAAAATTGAAAACATTTTCTATTCTGAAAGCTCAATTTCTATCACATAAAATGAAATTGAACATCAAAGCGAGCACTTAAAGACTTTTTCTGCGCGTTCAATGTATGAATAGGTTACTATTAAGATACATAATGGAAAATCAGAATTAACTTGCAACGAGAACGAGGTAACTAAGGACAACGTACAGAAAATAAGTTTTATTCGTAAATGTGAAGCTTTTTCCCTCGGATAAAGGGAGCATAAAAAATTTCATGTGTTTCAACCTGTGTACGTTCCAACCCATATTCCGAAATTCACCTACAATGTTCCCCGTTTCGTTTCACTCTTATGCTAGAAAATATGGACCCCGTGTTACGACTGTCGCTGTAACACGGAACTTTAGAAATCAAATACTTTTAAAATGAAATGCGTTAAAGATCCTTTTTTTCTTCGTCTTACGATTTTGTTTTAAATTTCTATAAAATACAAATATTAACACATTGATGATGGAACCTTGCTTCTGCGAATCTTACTATTGAATGAAATTACGATCGAATAAGATCTCACGTATACCTTCTG
>SMSQ01006310.1:7794-40737 GCA_019453375.1 Ctenoplectra terminalis
GGGAAAAATCTGTCCAGCGAAATAAACTAAAACCACGAAAGTAGATCTAATTTCAGAGGGTGAACTTTAAAACTTAGCCTTCGGGGGCTCGTTTATTTATTCATTCCTTTACACGACCATGGAATTCGTTGAGACAGTTTTACTCAGGGTCCATTCTTTCGTTACGTATTCCTAAAAAGTTATTTTTAATGCAGCATTTGTTTAATCCAAGTCCTTTATCGTTCGTAAATTGTAATTCCCAATGAACTTTAGCTGAATTTCGAATTCTTCTCGTTTCTTCAAAGATATCGTCATATATACATATATACATATATACTAAAAATTTCAAAGATCTTTTATTTTAAAGAAACATCCTCCTTTCAGTTTCAATGAAACGCACGATCTTCGAGGTAAACCTTAAGGTGCATCTCTCGTTTCTATGCTTTAGAACTATACCGACGCGTTGTATCGTTATTTAGATTCCATCTAATAGCTTCCATGGGAATGCGAAGCTTAAATATTCGGTACGCAATTTGCCGGGTTTCCTTCATGAAACAACTACATCTTGGTTCGCTCGAAGGAAACTCGTCAACGAGCTAAGAAATTAGATTCCGGATATTATCGAAGAGAAATTGTTTTCTGCACATTTTCGTGTCGCTTTCTATCGCGAAACGAAACGAATTTCTGTTGAATCGAAAGAAAAGTTATTCTCGATTCTGGTTTTAATAGCAGCAATACCGTTTCCTTCCGGTAATAGAATAATTCCCTTGCCTCTTTCGACACTCGAGCACTTGACCGAGAATGCAAATATTACAATAGATCTCGTAAACTGGATATTCCTCTTTTCGTGGTAAAAATAAACATCCCTTTACTGCTGTGGTTTTCTATAGCAAAGAACGATATTTGTAAAAAATCTGGTACAACTTAGATTTACCGAAATTCAACGGAGACGTGTAAAATGATATCGGAATATGAAAAAGCGTGTCGGCCCGATTAAAAAATAAATTCCATTTTATATCATCTCTTACCATTATCTATCTCTCTTCATTGTATTTTACTGTTCGGCTACGCCAATTTTATTCACAGACATAAAAACTTCGTTTTAGCATGAGCTCTTTTCTCCCCACCTTTTTCCCAGAGATCGATAACCGATTTGGAATCGGTCAGCGATTGGATCGTGATCATTAAACATAGTCGTATTTAAATGAATTATGTGGATAATTAAATTCTCTTTTTTTTTTGTGTCTTCAAAATATCCTTCGAATTGCGTGGAAAAACAGCTGCGGAGAACGCCACTCCTCAAATTCAGGATCAAGGCAATTCCTTATCTGAGACTTTTTCTCTCGGTCGCGCCACAAAGCCGACCCTACTTACGAACTTTCTGATACGATGTATTCACTGGTGAAAAAAAGACGTTGGAGTATAAAAAAAAAAAGAATAGAAAAGAGGAAAAAAAGAAGAATCACAAGCTAGATCTTAGAGCATTGGTTGGTACGCTCATACAATACAACCTTCTTTCAATCTCTTGGAATTTAAAGTGACCAACGTGATCTACGAAACATAAATGACGCCAAAGAAATTCTCCTAATCTAGGAATAATGAGAAATAATTGATCTCCTTTGAAAGCGAACGACTAACAATATTTACCGATTTGACCATAAACGAGTGTGACGGGTGCTACCTCGACAAATTGCGATACACACAATTTTTCCATGGTTGATAAATTTCCGCCACGTGTACGCTGCTGTACCGCGAAAATGCAACGCACTTGCGATCGATATTCCAATTTTGCAACGCGACCGATCTGGACTGAAAAAAAGAGGAGGCTTTATCGGATGAACGATAGCGATCATGGAATAACTAGTCTTTTCTCAAGGATGTTGACAAATTGTAAAAAGACGTTTAACAAAATTAAAGCCGATATTTTTCGTTTCTACGAAATATGAGTCATCGCATTCCCATTTTTCCAGTTTCTTCCAATTTCTCATTCTCTAATTCGGTAAGACTCGTTGTCCCGTCGATTATACTAACAATATGTGAAACGATCGAAACAAATTCGTCAAGGAACACTACCCATCGTGCAGGTTTTATTGACATTTCAAATTCGATTATTACGATCCGTAGAGGGGATACTACGTTCATCCATCTCGACTCGATTGGACTCGATTGGGCTCGATTGGACTCGATTGGAAATGGAACTAGAAACTCGAGTGCCCTCCGATACGACAAGTTTGCGCATACAATCCTGACCCTACCTGTACGTACTACGCTTTTCCTACAGGACAAAAGCGAGCATGAATAAAGATAAGTAGCTACCGCTACGCCGCTTCTTCCGTTTATTTTTAATTCCTCTTACTCCTGACTCGTAGTCAAGACGATGCACTTTTTATCGGTCCTTCAGGAAATTAAACCAAGGGCGGCTAACGTGTTTCTCGAGTCGACGAAAGCGCATTACACATTCAGGGTGCAACGTTGAAACGACTAACAAGAGAAAGTAACGCTTCTCGTGTAGGTCGTAGATGATCAAGGGATATAGCTAAACACATTCACAGAGCAAAAATTGTTCTTCCATTCAGGAAACAAGAGAGACCGATCTGTACTCATACGCAACATCTGATCACGCGAAAGTTTCGAAACAAACGAGGTAAAGCTGACAGTGTAGAGAAGACGTGCCTTTTAATTTAACTTTCCATTATCCGGTTCGAAGGACAACTGGTTTAGCTTTCCACAGGACGCACGTTTTATTAGCGACACCGAGCTCGTAAATAGTTGACAAACCGAGTACATATACCGTGATTATTAATCTAGTCTTCGCTGCAAAGCACTTCCACCTAGCCTTTCGATCCAATGAAAAACTTACATCCGCGTTGCTGCTCGTAGGAATATTCATTGTTGTAATTCGATTACGGTAACGAGAATAATTCCCTTCCGCGATAGGATTCAATTCTGGTCGAGCAATTTTCTTGTTTCTTCCTTGCCAAGGAGTATTCTTTTAAAAGGAACGCGACATGGAAAAAATACGCAAAACTGCTCCGTCTGCCCTTTTTAATACGCTTACAGACTGAATTTAATTCTGTCGTACCTGAACGATACCAACATCGAAAAATACCAAGAAACGCGAATCATTCCAACGTCAGCTGACTTCTTACGAATAAAATTTCGTTTTATACTTTCAACTCTAAGCTCGGGAATTTCGTGATTCTTGAAAGAATGGCAAGGCAATATTAGCCTGTCATCGTTGCTGATAAGTGCAATAGGTTGTCGAGGATAACCATGCTTGAGAGGATAGTTTCATTTATCACATCCTATTCTATTCTATTATCATTATCATCCATTTTTATCCCATTTATTGAAACTTATTTTGAACAATGAAAAACCGTAAACACATTTTTTAACAATTTCTATTTATCGCGGCTATTTTTTTGTTTTTTCTTTCTTTTTAATGCAAAATATCACTCCGGAAATAAGCACAATAATTCGTAGGGAAATTGTACAAAGTAAACTTTGGAGATTCGTTCTGCCATAGAATCGTTCGAATCTCAATTATCAGAGCTAATTGGAGTACACACGAGATTCGTCCAATCGAGAGTTTGATTAACGGATATTCGTGCCAGGGGGCCTCCAATGTAAGTCTTCTCTTCGATCGAGGTATGAACGATATTTAATTCAGCAAAGGGAAGGATCGAAATTTATGGGAAAATCCTTTTGATTCGAGGAACAATTGGACAAAATCTCCAATTGGCACTTTTTCTCATTCTTCTTTTTCTGGTTTCCCATTTTCACATTTTCACATTTTCACATTTTCACATTTTTCACATATTCACCGTATACATGTAAGCACTCGTACGTATATACACGCTCGCGCGTATGCGCGCGTGTGTGTCTTTCTCTCTCGCTCTTGATCTCTTTTAGTCCCTCCACAAAGCTTACCCTTCGTATGTGTTATCGATCTTCACATACTTGTCTTCCATCGTGCAGGCCGGTAGCCTTGACAATTTTCTCGACGACGATCCTACGAGTTAAATCGGTGGTTTCCTCTGCAACTTCGGACAACCATTTTCCAAGTTCGAATCCTGGCAAGACACGAGAGAAGTTAAACCGCAACTGCCATGGTTCATTCTGTTTCATGCTTCGTCCTCTTAACTCGTCCTTTAGCAAGTCGATTGAATTTATTATAGTAGGTCACGTCCCACGATCGGCCGTCACTTCGATGTATCATCCTAAACGAAACTCAACTCTTTTTCCCTATACTTAATAAAAAACGAGTTTAACTTAACCTCTTCTCGCATATAAATTGGTAAATTTCGCACATGTAACGCGTAGGGTATACATTAATTGGCCGTCGAAAATTTATAATGTCCAGTTACAACATAAAATGGTCCAATAATTCGTGATGTATGTATAACACAATTTACGAGAAACTGTTGATAATAATTCACATTTGAATATCACGCGGTATGACTTTATTTCGGAAACGATGATTAAAATTTAATTCTACTGTTCGGAAAAATGAAATAAAATTATGAGTTAGCGGATAAAAATTAACAAGAGAATAATAAGGCTTTTCAACTGGAAATTCGTTGAAAACTATAGCGTTAAGTTTTTGGATATATGAAAATCTTGTTTTGCTTGTGAATAAAAAAACGCGGACAATATTACATTCTACGATGTTTTTCATATAACCCGCTGGATAAAATATAAATTCTCTGCTTTGTATGAACTTTTTTCTTTTAAATAAACTCCATCTCTGTACTATGGCTCGATCTCGATAAAGCTTTGCCATTCACATTCGAAGCTCTCTTTTACGCGTTTTATAATCTCTCGACCAGGAGACAAACTCGAGACACCTCACAACTCCTCGTTCAACGGACTTTGATGACAATTGTTGTTGAATATTACAAACAGGCTATAACAAGGATTCGCTCGACGACACTATACAGTTATCACTGATCTCGTTAGTGAATCAAGCGTAAGTTATGAACGAACAAGGGCAGAATACTCGTAAACAGTAATTCCCCAAAGTAACGAAGCATGCATATAATGTACACCGACGTATATCGCAACCACGCATTCGTAAATTTCCTTGTTACATTTACAAATATTAATCACAGAAACGAGTAAAGCATTCGGTCCTTTCTGTGCTACGCAAAAACGTCTCGTTTTCACTCGACGATATCTGTTCACAACTTGAGAGAAGAAAAAGAGAAAAGGAGAAAATGAGTAAGAGAGAGAAAGAAAGAAGGAACGAGGGACCAACACCGATATACCACAAAATTATTTGCTCGTTTCAACCTGCTCAACTGATAAATAATTGCTTAACGTGCCTATCATCCTTCTCTACGAGGATTATCTCTAAAATTGTTGAATGAATTTTCGTAAAAATTGTCAAGCTATTAGGAATAACAATAACTATGAATCATTATGAATTCAATCACCGAGAGAAAATTGAGATTGTTTTTATTTTAATAGCGAAGAAGGAAAAATATATTTTCCATCGGTGGATGTAACCGATAATTGTTGAATGAACGTCGAAGAATCGAAAAGAAACTACGCAAACAGCGTCACGTTCGGTTCTATATTTCCAAGTGTCTATGCATTATCGGAATATCGATTTTAAGTATGGCGAACGGCTTGGATAAAAATATCGAGAATTCAGGCTAAAGCAAGGGACTGGAAAAACCGAAAATAGGCGACGATGGTCGTAACGGCGTTGCTGCAACGACGGCCGTTCACGATCTACGCTTACACTCTCAGACAAGATGTTGAAAAGCTATGTATGCACACGTTGCCCTCTGTTAAATACAAGTGATAGCATTTTGCCTTCGAGTAGCCCGAAATAACGCTAATCGTTATATCTACAAATTCTAACGCTTAACAGAGAACCATGCGTCTCTCACGAATTCTAGTTTCTGCTAGTAATAGATCGATTAAACGGTGTCGCACAATTTCCGAATTTAGTAGCTTCGAACGTAATATTATTTTGTCGCCTAAACAAGATCAGCATCTTGATCAATATAACGCTTGAAAATAGGTTACAGTTACTCGGACGTATGAGAAAACTCAAAGAATATGAACAAGTTTGCTTGGCTACGCTCAAATTACACGTACCACGTAATTAGGATACGCATATTTCACAAGTATGTACAAAAATGGATTTATGAAAACATGTGCGTAACATCTTCGTAAATAATTGGAAGGCCGGTTTTCCTCGAGTTACTTTTTACCTAGCGCACTCGCTTCTGTTACACACAACTGTCGTTAACTTTTAATCGACGTGTCTATTATTTTCACGATGTTGACTCGAATAGTTTTCACGTGTAGAGATTGACGCATCAGAATTGCATACAGTTACTGTTTTAGTTAATGTATTATTTGTAAATTTCGGGAACGCGGATTCCTAAGAGACTAGCAGCTACGAAATTCTAATATAAATTCCATGGTTCGGCTTGAAAGCGCGTGTATGTATGTGCATCATAAGGACGAGCAGTCTTTGAGACTACGCGATAACTGTTATTCGGATTATCTATACATGATGAAATTGATTTTTTATTCCGCGAATACGAGCCGAAAAATCGATTGGGACAAAATTACAATACACTTTAAAACCAATGTATCCTATATACTTAAATATTTGATATTTATATTTAACTAACTATGAATCAAAAGAATCAAAGAAAAAGGAACAAGTTAAAATTCTCTGGAAGAATAACGCAAAAATATAGGTATACTCGATCGAACGGTTATTGAGATTTTCATCCAATTCGCAAATGCAAGACGCGTATCTGTGTTTGGTCGCTACGCATGCATAATGCATACGCGGTGCATATACAGCTTTATCTATCTGTGGGCACAGCTTCGGTCAATGGCTGACATTGGTCGATATACTAATTCAGCATATAGTTGGTCAAACTCAAACTTTGCATACTCATTTCCTGTTGGATGTTCACGATATACCGAGTTAGACGTGCCAGATGATACATACACCGAAACGATACATATTCACGAATAATTTATATTTTGCTCCGCGTTAAATTAAACTATTTAATTATGATAAAAATCGCGACGTTTGAGAATATAGTTAATAATAATAATAAGAATAAATAATATAAATACGTAAAATTGTGAACGCGTACGGACGGAAGCTTAATGAAATCGCAACTTACATAGGTGTGTGGCTAGATACGACGCCGTTTCTAACGGCGGGGTGTAGTTGCGGCAATGCGCGACATGCGTGCCACGATGAAATTCCGCGTAGGCTGCTTGATTGCGTCTACCGTTCCATCTAATGTTGCATCTATCGGTACGCTAGTCCATTTACACACATTCACGCTTACAACAGCCCGATTATACACCATGTTACTTGCCGCTGCGGATTAATGCACCAGGCATTCGATGCACCCTGCCGTGCACCGTCAACACCCACGTAAGATATTTAAGTACCCCTGTCAGTTCAACGCCAAGAATATATCGTCGACTAATTAATTCGAGGATATCGGAAACCCCTTTGTGTCCCATTATTATCTTTCGTTCGATCCAGAGTAAATGATATCAACGATTGACGATGCGGGCGGGATGTGCTCAACTCACGAAACAACCTTTGCCTCGATCGCCATGCCAATTTCTCTCTAATTTTTTTTCTCTTTTTTTTCTCCCAACAAAATCTACCATTCCGAATTAACCTAATTTACAATCCCTCGTGTAAATAGGTTAGATTATTTTTAAGCTCCAAACTCTTTAATACGCTTTTAGTCCAACTTGGGTTATGTAAAAAGAATGGATAAATCTTGTTGCACGACGGGCTAGAGTGAATTTGTAACTTTAAAGAAGATCGAGTAAACGAAGTTTCAGAGTCGCACGAACAACTCTCAATCCTCTTGTACATCGTTATTCCTGGCTCCTTCCTTCTGACTTCGCATAAATATTCTCCTTTAAAAGGTACGACTCTTATTGCATTCTTCTGATTTTTAATCAAATTAAAACATCACTACCGTGAACAATTCCATACCTATCGTTCAAAATTTCAACGCGATTCGTACCGAAATCTCAAAGGGATGCAAGAAATATAAAAAATTATAATATTATGAATTTTATGGATTTCGAAAACATATAAACAGAGTGTCGTCCCAATAAGAGTATAAATTATTTTAAAGAGTAATTCCAAAACTAAGTCAAAGCAAGTTCTTCCTTAACAAAAATTTCGTATTTGACTTTGTTCTCGAGAGGTTGACGAAAAACGCAGGCTAATCGCAGAATGGGTACACCGGTTAAACAGCGGGGGAAACGTTGGTTACATCTCGTGTTTATGATCGCACCTGTATCATCATTATTCATAATGTAATAAAGGCGAATGCAAAGTTTTTTTTTCGAAACGAACGGAAAATAATTTATTATTTCAAATAAGTTTCCTAGTTAAAATCGAATAGAAAATAACATTATATTCTAATAAAATACAAAAGAATGTATGCAAATAACGCCCAACACTATTACTGACAATAAATCCCCTTCGAGAAGTTCGTAGGACTACAGGCGATATTAAATCACAACTCGGGTTAAATTAAAAAGAAAGAAAATTGTCAATATATTTAGTTAAACTTACGGATGTACGATTCGTTTAAAAATTCATCTGCTGCTTGAAAATGTGTATCGCTGATTCACTACACCGAACCTAACCATCGACGAACGAAGCGATTTACCCGACACCATCGAATGTTACGCGACCGAATCGTTAAAACACTATAACGTAATACATACGCGAGACACGTATGCGAAATTATTTCGAATATTTTACGCTTTCCTTTTTCCGCGGATAGAAAGTCTCTCGTAGAACGAATCCTTCGAACGCGTATGTGCTACTGAGCGTCCGATCATCGTCTTGTTTATGTTTCGAAGCCGCGCCACGTCGTTCCAATAACTCGAAATTGTCTGGTCTTGAGCGCTCCAATTCCGAGAACGACCGGCTTAATGTCAAATTGCGTACGTCTGGAATGGTAGAAATTAAAAAATGTCGAAACCAAAACATATCGTCTCGTTCACGTATTTGCGCTTTTTTTATTAATCGCAATTTGTATGAACGCGACAAAACTGTATAAAGTAAGTAAGACTGATTCGTACGATTCGTTTATATTCTACCGTCTATAGAATTATCTAAAATAATGGATTATTAAGCGTTAAATCGAACGAACAGAACAGACTTTTTTACTTTTTAAGTTGTACCATACAAAGAAATTCTTTTAATTAAGATTCTGAAACTCCAGATTTATCGTAGAGTAAAATCCCTTGCGCGACGAACGATACAGCAGCTAAAATTCTGATAATTAAAATTTTTTAATTAACGCAACAGGAGGTGAATTGTATTATTTTTCCCGGCACACTGATTATGCCGAATGATTACCGAAAGTTCATAATAATAATAACAATAATAATAACAATATCAACAACAACAACAACAACAACAATAATAATAATAATAATAATAGTGATAGGAATAGTGATAATAGAAATAATAATAATAAAAAAAAAAAGCAAGCGAAAAAAAAAAGAAAAGCAATAGTGCTTTAGT
Source organism: Ctenoplectra terminalis (assembly GCA_019453375.1). Classification (NCBI taxonomy): domain Eukaryota; kingdom Metazoa; phylum Arthropoda; class Insecta; order Hymenoptera; family Apidae; genus Ctenoplectra; species Ctenoplectra terminalis. The sequence continues at coordinate 17,333 of SMSQ01006310.1, forward strand.
TTCACAGGTAATGGCGAAACTTTCGCAACGATCGATGCGGCTACTGAACAATTAATATTGTTATTATCTCGGAGAAAGCTCCCGATCAAAGTTCCATCAAACTCTCATTACATCGAGATGGTGCAATGGAAATTGGATTGCTCGGTCAACGAATAGGAAGGACTACTTCTCTCCAATAGAATGTTCATACTTAAACTTTATTGTTTTAACACACGATATCGAGACCTCCATGAAAGTCACGCGTCGTGATATTTCGTTGTCAAATATGTTCTCTTATTCGTCCTGCTGTTTTACGTTTGTTTCCGTCGTAAAGATCCAACTGCCAAACCGTGCTATCGTTTCAATAGAATCTAAACGCGTAAAACTTTTGTTTTTGATAACGTTATGAATAAATTCCATAATACCTACTGGTTTGATAGTTTGATTAGTATTATTAGTATTACTAATTATAGCAATTCAGAGAGGCGTTCATCAAGGGACCGAACGTCATTAGCAGACAGCGAATTCTGTATAGTTGGAGTCCATGGTAACAGGGGAACCGCGATAGTTGTCCGACAGTCCGACACGAACGAACACGGCTTAGAATACGCTTGATCGTGTTTGAAATTAATCGAACATCGGTATTCCTTATAAACGAACTCACATCGATAAAAAAGTTTGTATCAACAACACCTTTATTTAACCAATGAAACCCACTAACACTTAAACACAATGTAAAAAAGAAAATGGGATTTCAGAAAAATCACAAACTCAACTACGTAATGTGTACTTAACTGAATTGTTTCCATCGGTTTTAGCTATATCTTCCTATCTAAAAAAAAAATACAGACGATCGAATAGTTTGTAAGTAATTTATTTATACTTGTAAAAAAACATTTAAAGCATAGAATGTACGTTAAAAAACTGAAAGTGTAACCTAGTTAAAGTTATTGTAAACGGCTTGTACGATCTTGTTCGTTGAAAGTAGCTTATGCTATCGTTTGATAAATTGACATTACTTTAAAGCTTCAAGAGCATAATGTGCTTGCCAAAGTCCATTGAAACTTGGGTATTTCGGCCTGTTCACATGCTTATTTATTCAGCGATCGCACACGCTAACCAATACCAATATGATGCGTCGAAGAATTAATGAACTCTGTTTCGAGCCCGTCATCGAACCAATACTCTGCAATTGATTCCTACAATTTTTCATCAAAGTTAACATTTTCTGCAACATTAGGACGACATCGCGATATTTTTATGGGATAAAAGAAAGGAAATGACATTTAACAAATCGGACATCCTTAAACTAACCCAATCAAACTCTCCTATCCAATTTTGGTAAGAGGAAGGCTTGTTACGACGTATCGATTGCTCTGATTACGAATCTCTGAGATAGTTTTAATACGCAAACTTTAGACTTTGGACTTTAGACTTTGGACTTTAGACTTTAGACTTTAGAGGATGTGTGCATAAGATCGATTATTTCCTTCGTCTTAAGTTGAACGGTAGAATATTAGAATACATACATACATACATACATGTCACACACATCGCAGTTAAAACGATGCTTTCGGCAAAGATAAGCCGTAGCGTATCGTCGAAATCCAGGCAATTCAAACAACATTCCCTATCCATTATTCCACCAACGAAATTAACAAGCGTCAACGTGGAAATTCTGGCTTTCTGAATAGCATCTACCTTTTCCCTCGGTGTGTGAGCTAGACGCGAAGAGAACGGATTTCAGCCGGAAGACCTACCGACGGAAATTGCCTTCTCGTCGCAACACCAGGAAACTTGCTATAAATCGTCGCTATGCGATATGAATGAATTTACTCGATAATTTCAATCTTAGCGATAAAACAGAAAAACAAATTAACGCAATTTGTCTCTATATCGTTTGGGTGATGCTAATATGAGATTTTTGCGTGAACCGGAAATATGTACCTATTTTTATTCGAAAACGTCTATCGATTCAACTTTCTTCAATTGATGTAAACACGAATTGTTAAGCAGAAAAAGACTTTTGTATTCACCGATAATGATCGACGAACAGAGATTTCGAAAACTATTGATAAAATCAAGAGTGATAATATTCTCGGTGTGATCGATAGTACCTTTTGATAAGTCTCAACGAAGACTTTGAAGATACACGACGAGTCGCGAGTCGGATAAGAAAGGATCCAGTGAATGGGGAAGAACTACATTCCCAGAGGATGAAACGAAAAATTACATTTTTCGCAGAGAGAAGATGGAAACGACACCGATAAGCGCAGCTCACCTTTCGACCAACATTCTTCCCATCGTATTTTTGGCAATCTTCTATCTACAATTTTCTTACCGACGAAAATATAATCAACAATCGCTAGAAACAAATAACCCTATGGCTTGCGAAAGCCATTTTATCTAATCGTTAAATATACCCAAGTAAAAACACTGAATCATCCGAGAGACAAATTTACTTATGTAGCGTTTACTTTTGTTCAAAATAATTAAAAAATGAAACCATAAATGCAACGCGACTCATTTTTACATGGAAATTGAAAAAAATCCACGCACGCAACGTTAAACGTTGGATACAGGTTGCCGCTAGCTCGTGTATGACCTCAGGTGCACCTGCAGGCAAGAGACGTTGGCATATCGACCAATGCCCTGCTCTCGGTGACCTCCATCTGCTTTCGCTATCCATAATAATTTATTTAGAATATTTTTTTACTAAAATTGTGTACATCCCAATATTTGCCCATTACCAAGCAAAAAATCAATCACGGTACTACAGTAGCTACTACGTCGAACGAATTATTTTTTCCCGATTCATTGTCTCTCTTTTGTTCTATCTTCATCGTTCGTAGCCAGCCGATGTAACTAAATTGTAGAGGATAAGGGACCGATCGTGAGTAGCAGGAAAGCCAACCCCAGCTGCCTACGGTATCGCTTGGTGGTCGGCACAATCGTTTCTCCATTGTTATAGTAGCTGTACCATACCCGTAACAAACGAGCCCGTTAATGTTCTAATTAATGCGAACATACGCCCTTATAGACCCGAACCCCACCAGTTCTCCGAGCAGATTCCACGCTATTCCACTATAACAGATGTCGGATCTTGTACTCGCGACTCGAGCAAAAATGTTATTATACCAAGAAACATTATCTAGTCGCGCTTTAAAGATATTTACAATTTGCCAAACCATCGTATTCCATCCACATTTAATGGAGATACGTTACGAGTAAAGCACCACGAGAAAAATTCACGGAATTGAATCGCACTAAAAATCGTTTTCAAACCGTGTAACCGGCCAAGCTTTAAGACTTCCCAGGCAAGAGATTTGAAATAAATTATACGCCACAGCTTGCGCCATGAATTCAAAAATTCAAATACGAAAAACGATTAACCGGAATAACGCGTTTCATAATTTTTCGACGAGGGCGATTTATGCGCGATTTATGCGCAGTTTATGCGTAAATAACACACGGAAAATGGTTCTATTTAAAAGCCGAAAATATATTTCATTGAAACGGACAAACTCGATTAGAAACAGTATTATCGAATACATATTTCGTCGTTACCCTTCGTAGAATTTCAACAATCCTACCTTATAAAATAAAGATTTCCAAGAGACCAATCAAATCGAGTTTAAATAGGTTTAAATTTCTTGCGACGTGTTTCACGACTATTGTCCTAGGTTCTCTTTCGAGTCACGTTTGTCGAAAAATCCACCAGAACCGTGACGCGACGACATGCATGTCTCGTATGGATTTTCGAATTTTCTGCAGATAAAATCCCGGACACATACGCTTGGTTCTCGATTTGTCCGACACCCGTATCGCATCGCGTTCAACCGCTCCCTTGATTTTCACTTTCCGCTACAGTGGTACATACTTCTATACGTACACTTTTGAAATAAACACAATACCGCTTGTCAGTGGCATTCAATATCCGACGCGTGAATTTCGAAGGCATCGAAATATACGACCGGTTTATCCACCAAAATGCACCGTTTTTGTTTTTAACTTTTTGACCGTGGAGTACACTCTTGGTTGAAACCGATTTTTAACATTCCTATCTTATATCGCTCCTTTTTTTTATATTTTGCACACACTATGGCACACGGCACACGCGATTTTCTTCTTGCAAATCACAAGTTACCCCCGTTCAACGCGAACAGTTTGATCGTCAAACACATTTATGCGTCCATACCAGTCAAAGGGTTAAAAAACATTCGACATTTGCTGCGTTATATTTACAGTTATCTACTGTAACGAAGAAACAATCGATATACATGTGTCAAATAACGCGATGCACCTGCACTTGTCATTCGTACGAGTAACAGGAACAGAGGAATATTGAAAGGAAATTTTTCCAAAAATATATCATACGAAGCGGCATAGAACTAAACGCGAAACGATTTTCCTAAATTTTACGTTCATTTATCGACATCCTTTGTAAGAAATCTTGCTATGATTCTTGTTATTCGTGGACCAGATAACAGAAATTTCAATTTCCCGTTCAACATTTCGAATATTTATTACACTGTAAACCTCTGTCTAACCCACGCTAAAGGAAACAAAATATGTTATTCGATTTCAAAATGTACACCATTTACGAGAATTCCAATCGTTAACAAGAAACACGTTTCTCGTATAAATTACAGAATGTGTAGTTTATGCAAATGTATAAATATTTTAACAGAGTTCGAACGATTCGAAGAATATTCCGATAAAGTGAAGCAAATATTCGATTTACTTTTATAATCAACTCAACTATCGAAGCAATTTGCGCGGAAAGCGAAGTTTGAACTCCGAAAAGTTTGAGCGAACTACTCGTTGAGAAAATCCGGACAAAGTCGCGTTTGATTGCATTTCCCATTTGGCGCAAAATGATCCAACCGTTTAATCCGTGAAATCGGTTCGGGTTAACGAGATATCGATGAGTCGCTTTTCCTTTCGCATGAGCACACCGACAAGAACTTCTAGAAATTGATTCCCAGCCAACCTTCGAACCAACAGGTGCGATTATCGCTCGGGGACTCTGTAATTTACACTAACTCGTGAAACTTTCTGCTGCCTGCATGGGTAAAATCGTTTAACGATAATGCAAATTTGCAATTCTCGATGAACTACGATGAACTACGTATTAAAATCTTGACGAGAACTCATCGCTTTTACCCCCTAAACTTTTTAATCGTCTCTCTTTCACTCTCATAAATAGAATAAAATAAAATAAAATAGGCCAAAATATATGTAACAAATCAAAATTGCCGAACCGAAAATGATAGAGCAGAGGTAATTTGAGGTTCGAGAGAAGCTTCTCCTTGCCGCTAATGGTCGACGTCTAGCAAACTCGAGTCCTCCTAAACTTTCAACAGCTTCGGAAACTTCTCTCTCAGTATCGCCAAAAACAGGGAAAAGAAAAGATAAATTAAACGAGAGGAAAAATGAAGAATGACACGCAGCACTGTGCTTTGATGCTTCGATCAACTGGGCAACTTTAAGATACTATACAACTTTTATTAGGACATACCCTTATAAATACTTTCAAGGAACAATTTAGACACACGTGTACGTATGTAGGTGCGAGTTAATAAATGTAGTCCTCAACTTAATTCACGATTCTCGAATCAACAACTAACTCTCCGATTTCATTAAGAAGAAAGATAAAACGATTTCATCCGTTAAGATTTCCTTTGAGGTGATTCTATCTACCCAAGGCTAATTTGGACGTTGAAAATTGAACAGAAAGAGCGATTAGTCCCTAGAGACGAAAGGAAAACGAATCATAAATCTCGAATACATACCTATCCCTAATTCTCGTCTGTTTTTCATATTTATTTTAGTTAGATTTAATACGTCTCATCTTGCGTATAAGTGTGACGCATAAGTTTATACTGTTTGCTCTTTTCCCTCTCTTTCGCGACGCAGATGTTACGTATTTTTTCAAAGATGCATTTACATGTGTACTTATGTGTCTTCGTCTCGAAACGAATTGATCTTTTATTTCGTTACAAAACGGGTGCTATACGTCGTCAAAATAAATGAAGCAAAGATCACAGAAAACGATGAAAACGAAGAAAACGAAGAAAATGAGAAAAACAGAGGATTCTTACAGCTTATCGGAAAAATTGATATTTATGAGCCACCTTTTTCTCTTGCTACGCGACTAAAACTCTTTCTTTTACAACTACACGAGAGAAAAGAGAAATATCTACGATCAGAGAATTTCAATCGAATAAAACGTAAAGTACGAATTGTGGACTATCGTTCCACTCGACTCGATTTAATCACAAATATTCATAAATACAGAAAAGGAAATAGGAAAAATGAATCTCGGAAGATTAGATGATAATCCGAAAGAAACCCTATAATAATAATAATTGCCACGGTGCGCCTAATGTAATTAACATGAACAAACCAAACAGTTTTTAATTGAGAACTTGGTCGTTATTTTAAAGTATCTGAATTTCCTCTCGTATGGTACAAATGTAATCTAATTTTACATAAAAGATCACATCAACCAGTTGGTCTGTTAATCTTAATTTTTTAATCGAGTAATAACTGAGGAAAAAGCCGAGAACTACTCTGCAGTCACAGTAAAGTGTTTGCCTCTACATATGCATGCGTTGCACTACGTTCGGAAAATCAATGCACCGGCAAGTGGTACCGTTGTTTTTTCCAACAGGACAATCGAGAAAAAAGTACGACCGCCTTAAAAGTGAGGGCGGGTCACGAAAATTGTAGGTACAGTTAAATATCGCTCCCCTAAAAACGTCGAAAAAAAGGAAAAGTCGAGCGGCATGTTAATCTTTCGTTTCTTGATTTTCTTTAAAAACTTGAACAAGCAATTTCTATCGCGACAGGATAGATCAAACGGAAATTTGATGTTTCTCCTTTCGTAACAATATTAAATATGAAATCATATCTTGATATCAAAGAACTGCTCCACCGACTACTCGTTCGATGTTATGAACGGGACACAACCTATGAATATACCGATTACTCATCGGCGACGACTTATTTGAAAGAAATATTAAACATTAATTGAAACCGGTTTACCAACGAAAGTCTAAAGAGAAAGTAAACATATAAAAAATATAGCGGATGAGCAGGTGAGTGTGAAACTGAGATGTCCTATGAATACACGCTACGCAAGTGGTCAATATATTATACATATATGTATGCATACGTGTCCAAGTAACTCATCGACGTATGTTAATAAGAAGAAAGTGAATTTCTAGAAACGTTACCGACAGACTATTCATAGAAACATACGTAGTACAGGTTTTACCCTGACACCCTTCATCTCGCGATATTTTTACGTGTCTTCGAGATGGGATAGAACGGCTTGACAGACAACGCGTTCGAGCAGAAGTAAAGAGCCTGTAAACCCAACGTCATCTTGGTCCGTCTGTAGTATCGATTTTCCGTGAATACGAATCTCGAGAGTATTCCCGGTGTATTTACAGCTTTGGCGTGAAATATCGGGAAAATATAAGGAGAAAATAGAAGTACCAACGTGTACGTGCGCAGTACAGTACGCCATTCTCAGTCAGAAACCCGTGTTACATTTTTAGATGGGCAAGAGACTTTCTATTTCGATGTATTCGAAGAATAAAATGTAAGGAGAAGAAGAAAGTAGTAAAAAAATTTCCAATCAACTGATTTTCAATTGTTCGCATAAAAAAGAAAGAGAAAAAATTCATTTTACGCATTCACAAATTATAATATATCATCGGATTTAGTGTACTAATTGTGAGTAAGAAAATTTCTTTATTTGTTTATAGAATAACCTGACAGACGGGGAAGAAGATCTGCCTGAAGAGAGTTTCTCGCTGTTGTCGGTGCTTCTACTTGGTTCGCTAAACTTCCCATTTGATCGATCGCGACTCGCCCCTCGAAGACAACCCTCTGGGAGGCCCTTCACTCGAAAACTTTGATTTAAGACCACTATATCCCTCTATTCCTTTCCTATTTCATCCTCTGTTCCGTTTTTTTTTTACCTTTCTCCCCTGTTCTGACATTCCTTCATAATTTTCATATATCCTCTACATTAATTATCTACAATTTACTTATTTCTTCTACTTAACATGAAATATTCAATTTTCTTACAGACTGCGCATCAATTTTTTTTTCTTTTTTTTTCTTTTTTTTTTTTCAATTCCTTTCGCTCCTCTACATCTATTACATTCTTCGCGTTCATCTTTTTCGCTTATTTTTCTCGGCCGTTCGCATCCCAATGATTAGACATTCAAATACAAATCTCTATATTTATACTCTTATATTGCAAAAGAAAAAGAAAAAGAAAGAAAGAAAGAAAGAAAGAAAGAAAGAAAGAAAAAAAGAAAAAAAAAACTTGTGATATCATCATAGATTCGATGCATCGCAACTGAACTCTTCGAGGGGTGAGTGATACTATTTGAACAAACTCCATCGATTCTCCACTAGTCCAGTTCGTTCGCCCGATTCTTTCAGGATTTCTCTTCCTGATCCTGATATTTTTATCCATCGCGGGCAACATTTTAGTCTGCGTGGCAATTTACACGGACCGCGGTTTACGGAGGATAGGAAATTTATTCCTGGCCTCTCTCGCTATCGCCGACCTGTTCGTTGGTTGTCTGGTTATGACTTTTGCCGGGGTGAATGATCTTCTTGGCTATTGGATGTTCGGTCCAAGATTCTGCGATACCTGGATCGCGTTTGACGTTATGTGCAGCACTGCCTCCATTCTGAATCTTTGCGCAATCTCTCTCGATCGTTACATTCACATAAAGGATCCTCTCAGGCAAGTTTTCAATTTGTCTATTTGTCTACTTATCGTTCATATATCTCTTTGATCGTTGAGATAACGTCTTGTATCGTTTTGCGATCAGATACGGTCGCTGGGTGACTAGAAGAGTCGCATTTGCCGGAATCGCTATCGTGTGGTTGCTCGCGGGGCTCATATCCTTCGTGCCGATAAGCCTAGGCCTTCACCGAGCAGACGAACCGGTAATTTACGACGATGGCGAAGAGGTATGTACGATAAATACTACGATTAAATCTTACAACCTTATACTTTCGAATGATCTTGAAGACAAGAATTCTTCCAAATTTCATATGCCTCGTATGACATATATGAAAATAATTGTCTCTCGTTTAAACGACTGTGCGTCTATTCATCGATCAATAATTCATCTTTCAGGAACGTCCTACGTGCGCCTTAGATCTTACACCTACCTACGCGGTGGTCTCCTCTTCCATATCTTTTTACGTGCCCTGCATCGTAATGCTAGGAATTTATTGCAGGTAAATTTTAAATCGTTTTAAAGAGAATTACTTCTAGAACAAGACACGTAAAATTAAATAATATATTAAATTAAAAAAAAAAAAAAAAAAAAAAAGAAATAAATAAATAAATAAGTAAATAATAATAATAAAATAGGAATCAAGACACATTCGTGTATTAAAATACAATTTTATATTTTCAGGCTCTACTGTTACGCACAGAAACACGTAAAAAGCATCCGTGCAGTAACGAAGCTGCCGGACACCTCAATGGCCAAGAGTTTTCGCGCGAAAAGTACTCGCAACAAGCCACCAAAACCACAAACAAAAACGAAGCCGACAAGTCCATATCATGTATCCGATCATAAAGCCGCCATAACAGTGGGTGTAATTATGGGAGTTTTCTTAATATGCTGGGTACCATTTTTCTGCGTAAATATCGTCGCTGCATATTGCAAGACCTGCATATCAGTTCGAGCATTTCAAGTACGAATTATTTTTCTCTCCCTATATAATATTATTTCGAAGAATAGCAAGTATACACTAACCATCGAAACCGAACGAATTGCGTTATTTTAAAATATAAATTCTGCTCGATTCTAATTATTTTTCATAATCCTTAACATTCATTATTTATACGAATCGAAAGATTCTCAAAGGGCTGTTAGGATAATATCGTGATGATAAAATAATAAATAAATAAATAGATATGAAAAGAAAGGAAACTTGGTGTGTAACAGGTACTCACTTGGCTCGGCTACAGCAACTCGGCCTTCAATCCGATCATCTACAGCATCTTCAACACAGAATTTCGCGAAGCGTTCAAGAGAATTCTTACAAAGGGTGCACGTGCCCGAGGAAACCAACCGTCGACTAGCGAGTGCGGAGAATTTCGATCCGTGGTCGTACAAAAACGAAACGGGTCTATGATCGAATGTAATATTAGTCCAAGATCAAGCGCGGACAGTTGTCAAGTCGGAATAATGGCGCAAAGACATCGCGATACTATCGTCAGTGCGATATAATTCGATTCGAGTTTTTCAAATTGATTGATCTTTCTACGCGTCGAGGCACGCATCTCGTCTTCGACGCTTTCTCGAAATCCTCCGACCAACTGCGATTCACGATTTTCCATCTTTTCCATCGCTGTCATTCACCCTATACAGGTCGCTTTATTATTGATACGTAAACAGAGCCGCGAACGAACTCGGAAATAATATTTCGTCCTTCCTGTCGTTAATCTTGTGCGTCATATCGATGAGAGTTCTCTATCGTACTGTGCGAACTTATCGATCGAATCGAACAGCGTTACACGAACATGTTCGTCTGTCATTTTTCAAGTTCCCTATAGTAACGGGTTTAACAAAATTTATGAACATTTAGAACAACAATCGTAACCGTTATCATTGAGTTTCGACGTCGACGACAAACGTTCGCCGTTTCATCATTCAGGTAACATGTTAGAAAGTCTACGAAAGCTTTCAAAAATACCGATCCTGAACTTTTCCTCTGTGAGTATACTACCTAGTATTTATCGTATCGTATCGAGAAAAACAACGCCATCCGAATTCAACAAAAGACTCTTATATGTAAGACGTAATATTATGATAAAACGTACGTTTTACCGCTATAAGCAATAGGTACAAACATATCGGTTTCACTCATATTAGGAAAAGTTCCGAAAATCCCTCACTCTCTCTCTCTCTCTCTCTCTCTAAAATGTCGAATAAATGATGAAAATTACATGTAGATTTTTTTACCAAATATTTTTTTATCCATGAACGATGAAAAGGGAGAACAGAACTCGTCGATGCGAATGAACGGTTTGAAAAAAAAAAAAAAAGAAAGAAAAAGGAAAAAAAAAAATTAACGTAAAGACAATCACCAGAAGGTAGTTCAAAACATATCCGTGTGACATAATCCACTCGTACGATTAAAAAATAAACGCGAATTGTTTAAAAATCGAACAGGAGGATATCAACTCAAAACTCGAAAACATTAAGAAAACAAAAACAAAAAAAAAACAAAAAAAAACAAAAAAAAAACAAAAAAAAACAAAAAAAAAACAAAAAAAAACAAAAAAAAAACAAAAAAAAACAAAAAAAAAACAAAAAAAAACAAAAAAAAAACAAAAAAAAACAAAAAAAAAACAAAAAAAAACAAAAAAAAAACAAAAAAAAACAAAAAAAAAACAAAAAAAAACAAAAAAAAAACAAAAAAAAACAAAAAAAAAACAAAAAAAAACAAAAAAAAAACAAAAAAAAACAAAAAAAAAACAAAAAAAAACAAAAAAAAAACAAAAAAAAACAAAAAAAAAACAAAAAAAAACAAAAAAAAAACAAAAAAAAACAAAAAAAAAACAAAAAAAAACAAAAAAAAAACAAAAAAAAACAAAAAAAAAACAAAAAAAAACAAAAAAAAAACAAAAAAAAACAAAAAAAAAACAAAAAAAAACAAAAAAAAAACAAAAAAAAACAAAAAAAAAACAAAAAAAAACAAAAAAAAAACAAAAAAAAACAAAAAAAAAACAAAAAAAAACAAAAAAAAAACAAAAAAAAACAAAAAAAAAACAAAAAAAAACAAAAAAAAAACAAAAAAAAACAAAAAAAAAACAAAAAAAAACAAAAAAAAAACAAAAAAAAACAAAAAAAAAACAAAAAAAAACAAAAAAAAAACAAAAAAAAACAAAAAAAAAACAAAAAAAAACAAAAAAAAAACAAAAAAAAACAAAAAAAAAACAAAAAAAAACAAAAAAAAAACAAAAAAAAACAAAAAAAAAACAAAAAAAAACAAAAAAAAAACAAAAAAAAACAAAAAAAAAACAAAAAAAAACAAAAAAAAAACAAAAAAAAACAAAAAAAAAACAAAAAAAAACAAAAAAAAAACAAAAAAAAACAAAAAAAAAACAAAAAAAAACAAAAAAAAAACAAAAAAAAACAAAAAAAAAACAAAAAAAAACAAAAAAAAAACAAAAAAAAACAAAAAAAAAACAAAAAAAAACAAAAAAAAAACAAAAAAAAAAAAAAAAAAAAAGAAAAAGAAAAAGAAAAAAAGATCATAACTGTCTTTCCTGTCGGAATGATACGTGCACAGTGTCGATGTATACTAATGATATATTTGAATGACCGTTCTCTGTAAATATATTAGCGTAAGACTTCCACGCGAGTATTAAATATGAAATGTTTTATTACAACCTTATTATCCTATACCAACATACATCTGTTTAGTATGAATAATTTAAATAGTTAGTTTTTTCTTAATTCATTATTCGCTTAAAGAACAATACATTTTCCGATGAAACGTGTCTTTTTTTAGTCGAAATATTTGTTAAATGGAGCGGTTTTGTATCTTCCCAACTACGATTTTTTATTGGTATTTGAAAAAAATCAAGAAAATTAGAAGTCAATGTTGGTAAAATCGGATGCAATATTAAAACAGCTATTCGTATACTTTCCAAAGTTAAAGATAGCACAGCTCCGAGTTCTTTAATAGAGTCAACATTTTCAGATTTATTTAAAGACCATGGTTTATGATGATCAAACATTTGATTAGTAATATGTAATGTATTCATCACAGCATCTACTACGTGATGCAAATGATAATCCTCGTAAGATTTTTTAGCTTTTTCACTTAACTCTTCTAAAGCTTTAATGTTTTTACGAGCTATCTCGGATTTCAAAATACTCTCATATTCGGGTGAGTTATATATCATTCCATCTGGATTAATAGCTTTCCCGAAACATCGATTAATTAAATTACCTAGTGTATGGGCAAGTTCAGAATTTAATATGTTTCGAATTTTTAATTCGTTATAATCTGCAAGGAAAAAATTTAAAAAATTAGACGTTAAAATTAAGAATAATGCATGGAATCTGTCATACATTATTCGTCTTACTTGTATCTGTGTTTAGTACTGCATGTCGTAAAAGAAAATATCTCAGACCATCCTGTGTAAAATCATGCATGGCTGTAAACGGTGAAATTACATTTCCTTTAGATTTTGACATTTTTTTATCTTTAACGAACCAGTGTCCATGACATATGAGCTTTCTTGGTGGTTCAAGACCAGCAGCCATTAAAAATGCTGGCCAATATATACCATGAAATTTCAATATGTCTTTTCCTATGATCTACATTAATAAATATTTTTTAATTTTTATAGCAATTTTGTTAATTTCGAATTCTATTCTATATTAGAATAAATGGAGGACATTTACTTGTACGGTTGGTGGCCAAAATTCTCTAAATGAATCATCTGGATACCCCACTGCGGTTAAATAATTTACTAATGCATCGAACCATACATATATTGTATGAGATTCATCGCAAGGAGTACGAATTGCCCAAGGCACTCGTTTAATAGGTCTAGAAATACTTAAGTCTTGTAAATCATCTAAATATGACATCAACGTATTGCGAAATACTTCCGGCTGTATTACATTTTCTACGTATTCAAATATTCAAATATCAAAAAAAGCGATTAATTTTTTTCTTTTTTTTCCAATTAAAACAAATTCGTTAAATTAAATGGATTGTATATATACCATATTGCAACCAATATTTTAAATCATCTTTAAAAGATGTAAGTCGAAATTTGTAACTAACTTCGTCTGTCCACTCTACAGTATCTCCTGATTCTGTAAATGCTTCGCTAGTATTTGTAGAGCTTTTTTGCACCACTTCTATTTTCGAGACAAATGCTTCTTCTAGTACATTATACCAGCCCGAATATTTTCCTTTATAAATGTGCCCATTTTTATGTAAACAGTTCTGAAACATTTTAACTTCGCGTACTTATTTTTTTTATCAATTTATTGAACTTCAAAATAATACTTTGAAAGTTTAACAACCCAAAAATGATGAACAGCTTCTTGATGTCGTTTTTCGGTCGTTCTAATAAACTTTGAATATTCAACTTGAAACACGTTGCACATTTCTTGAAATTCGTGTGAAATTTGATCGCAATATTCTGAAGTAGGTAACTTGGAGGAATCTGCAGCTTTCTGAACTTTTGTGCCATGTTCGTCAGTACCGGTACATAAAAATACAGAACGTCCTACCATAGCATTGAATCTAGCAATGGTATCTGCGAAAACTGCTGTATAAACATGTCCAATATGTGGTCCTAAAAAAAAAAAAAAATAAATCAGTGTTGTAATATAAACTACTATAATGTATATTTCTATATATTTCCAAAATAAATTCTTCTATGTTTATAACTACATACCAGCGTTAACATAAAATATAGGTGTAGTAATGTACATATTTTTAACCGCACGATCACAAAAATTGTTTTTTTTTATATAAGTCCACGTAGGTTGCGGGTTTTTTATTAAAAATGGGACTGTCCATAAAGACTGAGTACGGCAAGATTTTGATAGACGAAATACAACTAGAATTAAAATTAGTCTACATTACAATTGGTCAATATATCGCAGACATATAAAATACAGAACATCTGAAAAACAAGTCTAACTGTGTTATTAAATATTTTAGTAAATAACACAGCATAAATATTTTACATTCTCATTTATTTTGAAAGCACTATGTACAAATTAAATATATGTATGTATGTATGTATATATGTATATATACACACACGGTGTGTATAGAATTGAACAAAATATAATTACAATAAATTTTTTATGCAAATATTCAATCGCTATGTAACTCTAATTGTATCGTTTCTAGCTGTGCTATAAGATCCATGTGTTTAAATTCATCGGGTTTAGTGGTAAAGGTTTCCAACAATTTTAGTCTCTTGGTATTGTCTGTGCAATAATATAATTGCAACTCGTTTGCTAAACACTGTGCTTCTTGCACGCTAATACATTTTTTATCAAATTCACCTCGCATTAGAATAATGCCTTTGTTATCTTTGAATTCTATATAATGAATCATGGTTAAACATTCTGGCGCGTTCTCTTTATGCGCTTGATACCACAAAAGTGGTGTCATATGGATTTCTAATCCATAGAATTGACTAACGATAAATTCGTATCCTTCCTTCCTAGGTAGCGGCAACAAAAATGTAGAATAGCATTTTCCACGTTCAAACATTTTATCAAATTGTTCAGAAGTTAATACTCCGCATATATAATCTTTATCTTTATGATAATCTTTCCAAATGTTTATAATCTCATTCTTTGTTTTATCCCGAATCATATCCATTTTCATAACGGTATCTAATCGTGCTTGCCGATGTTGTTTATTTTGACCCAAACATGGTTTTGCTCGACTTTGATCAAATTTAAGCTCTTCTTCGTGTTTCTCTTTAATATAAGAATACCAATTGATAGTATCAAGAAATCAAATCAACATATAATAGGTATAGTTAATTATTGCCAATCTGATTTGATACTTGAATCAACGCGTTATATCTATACTCTCGTACCTTATTTTTTTTACCATGCACAACATATACGTAGAAGATTAATTTAAAATGACAATGCGTATGAAACGCATAACGCAAAATAAGAAAAAGCAAAAAAGTACGGATCAATTTTCATTTAAAACACATTAACAATGATAAGAATAAAATATTTGTAAACATTAGATAGGTTACTATACCTTTCCTTTCCTGTAATTTCTTTTCTTCGATTTCAACACGCTGCAAAAACTCTTCTGGACTGGTCTGTTGAAGTTTCGCTATTTTATTAGCATATTTGTTGAAAAAAGGATTTTTTTCAAGATTTTCTAAAATTTTTTCAAATTTGTTGCAAGAAGTCATGATACACCTCTTACAACTCTTTGTACCGATCAAAACGTTTTTCATAAATATTAAGATTGGCAATCGTATTGTATTCTGTGAAAGAATTGCCATCGATCTTTCAATAATTAATTAAAATTTAAATAAAAACAATTTTTGTAACAAATTTGTGTTACACAGACGTGCAACTTAGATGTCGCTAAGTATTGTACGAAATTTTGAAATATCGCATACATATTTTTCGTACTGTTCACGAATAAAAAGTAGGTGTAACATTTTTTAATAGAATTTTGTTTAATACTTAAAGTAAACGATAAATAAGAAACGAAAAAATCATCTCGTATTAATTTTCAATAAGTAGCACAAGGTTCCGGTACGATCAGTAGTGTATCTATATAGAGATAGAAATATAAATCGTTTAAAAAGTAATGGTTCTTTCGACCTATATTACCTTGAAGTCATTATATGTACGTGCAATAAAAAGGATACGTATCGTTTATAATACGTACTGTCCATATCTTTTATAGACATTTTAAAATTCTTATCAATATATAATTCTATCGTCGTATTAATTATTTGACAAAGAAAATACCTAACGGTCTGCAATTTTGTTCATTTGCTTATAAATATTATAGTATAAGTGTACCAATATCAAATAGAATGAGTCCTGAAAACCGTTTCAGATTGTTAAATTTATTTATTTAACGGATGCCATTGTCGGATAAAATATAAACGAAAGTGAAAAATATTATAATTTCATTCTCGATTTATTTTCTCTTTTATAATTTACTCGTTGCACGATAGATTTTCTCTTCGAATATTAGACAATTGTGAAGGAAATAAGGAAAAAGAAAAATAATATTTAACCAACATATGTTTTTATTTAGATGTCACTGTGAAAGACGTTGTTTATTCGAGGAATGGCAGTGAGATTGATACGGTCCTGAAGAAAATCTAGTACCGCGAATTCAAGCGAGTCGTTTCGTACAATTCAATTTCGAGGCAGTGCTGTACTTGTACCAGAGTTGAACGAAATTTTTCTCATTATTAAAATAGAAGATTTGCGGGTAATTTGATGGAAAAGATAGCACGGTTAATTGGTAACGATTCGTTGATAAGGACTCTGACTTGAACGCCGCCCGCCGTGACGCATCGTTTCCGCAACGTCAGTTGCTCTCGTGCTTCTAGCGAAAGGGAAAATGTCGGCGTATTAGTGGGGTTTTGTTGTGTGCTAGAGAGTGACTTTTGGCTACAGTTTCCTCGACACATTTTTCCGAACAAACATCATCGCCTATACGGCTTCGAAAAGATTCAACATCGTCGGTTTTGCCAGTAAATGGCGCATAAATCTTATCGGGTACGCTTAGTACTTTAAATCAGGTTTCATTCTGACCTGAGTCAGTCGCAGAGTCCGCCGTCGGTTCTAGCGGAGGAAGAAACAGGGAAGCCAAAAGCAATATGTCGATGCAGTTGGCGATGTCAGTAGCAAAGAATGAGTTTATCGTGGGTGCCAAATACAGGCTGTTGAGGAAGATTGGTTCCGGATCTTTTGGCGACATTTACCTCGGTATCAACATCTCTAATGGTGAGGTAAGGAGTACCGTTTCACGCGAGACGACCTACCAGCACATTTTTTCTCTTCCTTTTCTTTATTTCATTTTCATTTTTTTCCTTCCCTTCCCTTACCTTCCCTTCCCTTCCCTTCCCTTCCCTTCTCAACAAGTCATTCATCCAATGACTCTATTATGAAAAAACTATTTCTCTTATATATCGGTATTAAACTTCTCGCGAAATATATTTTTCATATTGTTGTTGGTTACGTGAAATATCCATTGTTTTCCCTCCAACAGTTTGCAACTTGTAAACTTTTTATTTTAGCACAGTGATGAGCACATTTTACTTGACCGATCAATCGTATTGGGCTGTTTTTTTTTTTAATTTCTACCACCACTTCTATTTAACTACCAACGTTTTGTACAACTTTTTTCAATGCGATTAACCTCTATATGTAAAAATAATAATAGTATCCGTGTATGTATTGTTTACGTGAGATAATCATCGATTATAAACCAACATTTGTAACTAAGATATATCCTGTAATGTTCGTGATGAAGCATTTGTAGAAAATGGCTATTAAAAAAACGATATGTACATAATCAAAATTTTTATTTTCCAAATAAAATTCGCATTTAAACCCTGTTTTTATCAAATTTATACGGTATATTTATATTGCCTGATTCTTCACCTTTGCATGAAATTATTTTTAACAAGATATAACTTTGCTAGGTGTTACTTTTACAAATATGAGAAAGAAAAAATACACACACATATATATATATATATATATATATATATATATATATATATATATATATATATATATATATATATATATATATATATATATATATATATATATATATATATATATATATATATATATATATATATATATATATATATATATATATATATATATATATATATATATATATATATATATATATATATATATATATATATATATATATATATATATATATATATATATATATATATATATATATATATATATATATATATATATATATATATATATATATATATATATATATATATATATATATATATATATATATATATATATATATATATATATATATATATATATATATATATATATATATATATATATATATATATATATATATATATATATATATATATATATATATATATATATATATATATATATATATATATATATATATATATATATATATATATATATATATATATATATATATATATATATATATATATATATATATATATATATATATATATATATATATATATATATATATATATATATATATATATATATATATATATATATATATATATATATATATATATATATATATATATATATATATATATATATATATATATATATATATATATATATATATATATATATATATATATATATATATATATATATATATATATATATATATATATATATATATATATATATATATATATATATATATATATATATATATATATATATATATATATATATATATATATATATATATATATATATATATATATATATATATATATATATATATATATATATATATATATATATATATATATATATATATATATATATATATATATATATATATATATATATATATTTTTTCTTTTTTTCTTTTTTCTTTTTTTTTTTTTTTTTCATGTAATTATTTTTTGTTATTACATTTCATGTTCGTGAATATTATATAGAATAATTTTACTTATAATTCGTATCATTTTGAACTAGTTAAAAAAATAAAATAACAGTAATTTCATTATTATTATTATGCTAAAGTATATAAAATAATATAAATTAAATTGGTATTGTATGATTTAAAAATAAACAGAACAAACTTCAATAATATGTATAAATATATATATATATATATAATGTACACACGCACGCGCGCGCACACAAACAAACAAACATATATATGTAATCATTTTATTATAAAGATAAAAATATACAGATGCTAAAAAGTTATGAAACCGTAGTAATCTATGTATGAATATATTTACCTGTTTTAATAATAAATTATGTTATGCATGGTACGTGTTATTTTAGGAAGTTGCTGTTAAATTGGAGAGCGTACGTGCTCGACATCCACAACTCTTATACGAGTCAAAATTATATAAAATTTTACACGGCGGTATAGGAATACCTCACATACGTTGGTAATTATTTTTAATGTTACGCGATCGTAGGAACTTATGTTTTACGTACAGCACGTTTTAATGCTTAACCTTCTATAACTGGAATTTTATTTGCTTATCGGAAAAAAATTACAATTGTTTATATTGGTTTCTTACTTTAACTTGAAAATTTTTTATTCGACCGTCCGATATTGATACAATAGAATAGTGATAAAATAAAATGTAATATTACGATAACGAGTAAATACGATAAAATTTTTAAAATATAGATGCACGAGTATGTAACATCTAATACGACGTGTGCCTTTATAGAGGGTTAACGTGTGGTTAACTTATCGAAAAACAATGATAAATTTTAACATTAATATAAAAGGAACAATTTTATAAACACTTGTTGTTCCTCTATTAAATATAGGTATGGACAAGAACGAGAATACAATGTACTTGTCATGGATCTTCTCGGTCCATCTCTCGAAGACCTTTTCACTTTTTGTTCAAGAAGATTTACGATTAAAACAGTTTTAATGTTGGCAGATCAAATGATCGGTAGGATTGAATACGTTCACTGCAAACATTTTATTCATAGAGACATCAAACCGGATAATTTTTTAATGGGTATTGGTCGGCACTGTAATAAGGTATGATTTCAATAATATTAAATATTATTCTCCGTGCAGTTTGTATATTAATTTTAATTGGAATGTAATATTGATTATCTGCAAACTTTTAGCTCTTTCTTATTGATTTTGGATTAGCTAAAAAATATAGAGATAGTCGTTCGAGACTGCATATAATGTATCGGGAAGATAAAAATTTAACAGGCACAGCAAGGTATGCTTCGATTAATGCACATCTTGGAATAGAACAAAGCCGACGTGATGACATGGAATCACTCGGTTATGTGCTTATGTATTTCAATCGAGGATCTTTGCCTTGGCAAGGACTTAAAGCTGCTACTAAAAAGCAGAAATATGAAAAAATAAGTGAAAAAAAGATGTCAACGCCTGTAGAAGTTTTATGTAAGGTATGCTTTACGTTTGTAAATTTCTATGTTCGATAGAAAGTAAAATACGCTATTGAAATTGAATTATACTCTTCAAATTTTTAATTCAGGGATTTCCTGCTGAATTCGCGATGTATTTAAACTACACGCGAGGTTTACGTTTCGAAGAAAGTCCAGATTACATGTATCTTCGTCAACTTTTCCGTATACTTTTCCGTACATTGAATCATCAATATGATTATACGTTTGATTGGACAATGCTGAAACAGAAAAGTAGTATCGTTAGTGGAACAGCTGCAGGTGGTCCAAGTCAAGCCGCTCAAGGTACTCAGGGGCAAGGACAAGCCCAAGGTCAGCCACCCGCGCAGACCAACGCTCAACCAGGTGTACTTTTCTATATTACAAATCACACTATATAACATGTTATCTTTAGTATATCGATCTATATAATAACGATTTAATCTTATAGTTCTGAAACATAATATAGAAACTGAATTTATACTTTTTCGTTTTTGGTACTCTTATTATGACCGAATTTATAGTACAAAGTAACATTCATGTTAATATTTCGTATCATTAATATTAATATTAATATTAATATTAATATTCGTATCGTTTTATTTACTATTCGCAATTTATATAACATACAATTTACTGTTTGTTTCAGAAAGGATAAAACTATAATTACTTGTCATTGCATCAATCCTATTTGCAGTCACTGAAGTGTCCAAGATCAGGTACTCAACTTTGTACGAATGCCATGCAAAGAGTCAAATCAATCAATCCTCTAAGTTTACACAAAAGAGGAGATTTACGATTACAAGCGTATCGTACACAAGTAAAGGACAATGCCACGGGTACACGTTTGTGAATTCACTGATTAGTGAAAACTTCAGTGTATTCTCAGTGCTTAGAGTTTTGGTTGATCCACCTCTTTGGGCTTAAAATCCAAGTGAGATCAGCCAGAGGTGGCTTGTTCTTATTTTGTTATTACCTATTTAATTCACCGTTGATAATAATTGAAATAAAGGTTTTGATGCCCCGAAGACCTTTGTAAGAGAGTACACGTAACGATGTAATGTGTGATTTAATTAAAAATCCGACATATAATTTTCATGGAAAGAAAGAGAGAACATTTTGACTACTCTTAAACATTTGGGGTAGTTAATCGAGTAAATCGTATAAAATTTTATATCTATTCTACAGATAGAAAAGAAAAATGTGAGGACGAGTGAATGATTATGCGAGAGTATGAAGAAAAATATATAAGTAAATGTACTGAGAGATAAATACAGTTTGTTGCTTCCTGATTTTTGTTTTATTCTCAGTACAATATAACATAAATATAACGTGTGCAACTTGAGAGAAATGTTAATATTTTTCGTACATAAACTATCACGTCAATATCAAAGATTTTCCTTTGATATTCTTGACTCTGATAACACTTTTTTTTTATATAAGTATATATACATAGCGTACACATAAACACATACATGTGTATGTATGAGTAAGTGGAAGTATCTCTGAATTAAGTACTGGAAGTAATGTTACTATTAAGGCAGCAATTTAATTTTTAGAAAAATTGTATTGATCAACAAACGAACAAATTACTAGTGATTCTGTCCTAACGAACTTCACTCCTTACTCTCTTTCTTTCTGTGAGTATATTTCGTCGACTATGGTAAATAAAATCAACATTAAACAGACTTTTTTTGTATTGGAGATGAATTACAGGTTTGCCTTTCACGCGAATAATAATAATAATAATAAAAGAAAAAAAAAGAAAAAAAAAGTTATAAAAGTAATACGTATATGCATAATGCATGAAATGCAATTCTGTAACCAGATCCAGCCAAAGGACTTCTTCCGTGTAGTTTTAATGGCAGAGACTGTGCAGTGGTATTCCCCGTGCTATTGCTTCGATATTAAGTTTACACTACGTGACTTAGAGATCTTTAATCGATCGGTCAGTCGGTTGTTGATATGTATGATGAATCCTTGTATACAAAGTCACGTTACACACAAGCGATTAAAGAGTTTTAGAAGACTCGTTTCTGTCATTGAAAAATTTCGTTTACATTGACCACTCTAGTTGCGCCAATTTTCATGTCCGTGTTCTAAGCACTACTTCCAAAATTATGTATAACCGATCATTGTTAATTCATCGTGTTCGTATTATGAAAACATTCTAAAAAGAAAAGTGTCTGGTCAGCCTTAGTACGATTCAAGATACAAGGGACAATACAACTGGACCTTGTCTACAGTTATGTTTTGAAAGGACAATTTGTCTGATGAAGTTTTTTAGGCAGTGATTATGAAAAAAAGATATAACCATTAAATATCCTTGAGTGAATGTATGATTTATTATTATTATTATTATTATTATTATTATTATTATTATTATTATTATTATTATTATTATTATTATTATTATTATTATTATTATTATTGAAAATGAGGGAAACGAAAAACAAAATTAATGAGTAAAAGTGTGTATTACCATGCAGCGAGAATGAATGAACGAGTAAATTAATGAATAATTAATGATATATGCACTTATTACTATCTGGTATGTATGTGTGTATATATAGGGTGTCCCGTGAGATATTCAACAAACTTTTCCCACGTGATCAGTAGGTCATTCTGAATAATAATAAAAAAAAAAAAAAAAAAAAAAAAAAAAAAAAAAAAAAAAAATAAAATTTTATT